>WSZQ02138821.1:0-41798 GCA_019419845.2 Weissflogia rhopalogaster
ATAATTATTAAGTACGCCCTGATACGACATGTAAACGCATAGCTGATTAAGCGACTTAATTGAGCGCGCTCCACTTCAACGCCGCGTAAATGATTTTTAATTCAGCACCCGTATCGAAAAAAAAAACGGAACGCCGCGTAAATGACCCGCCGAATTCGGGCACGTGTAATTGCGGTTAATTGCCGTCCTGTTAACGAACGCACGCGTTGTGGTCCAGCGTCGTCACAACGCTTCTCATATGCCACTAATATCGTTCAATCTCAGTCTCGGATGTTTTTTTTATGAACCACCAAGCACTCACTTCGGCGGACCCAATCGTCCGACAATGCGTGGTGTTGTATGTTTCGTTATATGTGCTTCGGCGTTTGCCCGCCGGTGGGTATTTGCAGCCAATATAATATAGTAAAACGTGCATGATGCTTTGCGGGGCTCGATGCTTGCGTGCGTCGAGCGCACCGCTCAGTCAATTGAAAGTGTTCGCTCGATCAACTTCTTGTATGTGTGTTGTTGCCTTTTTTTCGCGTCTGATTACTCGCATTTCGCCGCCTTGATATCGATCTGCGTCAACAGCGGCAGCCGCCTCTCTTTGCCGGATTTGCTGCTTCCTTCGCCGCTTCCTTCACCGTCCGAATGCGGCGTTATTTACGCGCGCAATTAGCACCACGCGCACGTTGAATGCCTATTTTTGTTGCTACAACAAACGCGTGAGTAACGATGATAATAGCACCTGAAATCTAATCTAATCGGGCCGTGTCTAATTAGAATTTGTTATCGTTTAAAATGACAACTGACAATTGTTCGCGACTAATTTTACTGATTTGGTGTTTTCATTCTTTTCGCAGACTCCTATGAGCGTTGATATCGACGAGCAGCAGCATCAGGAGGGCGACGACGATACTCGGTAAATATTTAGCGTTTGATAAACTGTAATTTGCGGGCTAGTGTTTGTCGCGCGGTGGATTTCTGCGCATTTTTTAAAACGAATTGTGCGATAATGGCGCGTTGAAGTGTACGTCTCTTACTGTAAAATCACGGACAGAAAAATATTTTATCAAGACTGGGATTAGAGATAAAGTGTGCATTCATCGACTTCTGCTCGTGCAGTGGCTGAGCGATTGTGCGCATAATCACTCGAGTGTGACTCTGTTTTGTTGGCGATTTTCCTCACAATTGTTGGATTTAGTGCGTACATTCATCGTGTGTATATGTGTGTGTGTGTGAGTGCCGGGTTTTTTTGGCGGTCTTCCATCCACAGCGGCGGCACCGGTGGCGGCAAGTTCGAACTTTTAAGTGCACGTGCGTGTGTGTAAGTGTGTGCGCACAATTGCGCATAGTGGGTGTGCGTGTGTGTGTGTGTCGTCGAGTGTCGTAGTGAGTGCGGCGGCCGGGGGCCCGCTTTCCCGAAAAACCGCGCGACGAACAGCCGGGTGAATGCGCTTGTGCTTCGACTCGCTGTGCTTCTCGTCGTGGCTGAACAGTGCCGACGAGGAAGCCGCGACGGCGACGACCACGACCGCGAGCGCGACGACGGCCGGCGGCCTGCTGCCGATGGGCGCACTAGGCGACGCCGGCGGCGGCGACATGGAGGCGATGCTGCGCGCGCGCGAAGAGCGCATCCGTGAGCTGGAGGCGACGCTGCGTGCGCGCAACGACGAGATCGAGATGCTGCGCTCGCACCTCGACAAGTTCCAGAGCGTGCTGCACGTCGGAGGCAAGCATATCGTCGGCCAGCTGGGGCTCAATAACAACGTGACGCGGCCACGCAAACAGCGCGCCGGTATCTCCGCGGAGCCGCAGAGCGAGGCGACGCTGTTGGAGCTTTCCAAGCAGACATTCCCCGTCTTCGATAAGGAGGAGAGGTAAGTTTATATGAAGGCCATACCTCTCCATGCACCCATTTGTTCCTATATGTTTGAATATGATACCGCGTGAAAATGATCCCTTTTAAAACTGAAACTTTATAAATGACCTTTCTCGAATGGTAAATCTTTTAAAGAAGATTAGATTTTGAAAATGATACGTTAGAAGATTTGGACGAAAATTGTATTTTATGGAAAGATAGTACCTAGTACCTTATGCAAAGGATCTCATTGGAAAATAACAAATGCCAAAATAATCTATTTGAATGTAGTTGTTTCGGATTATCTATTAGGTGGCTAGGTTTGATAAGGAGGCCCCGGTATAGAAGGATGGTTCCAATGCAGAAAAGAATTTGGGCTCGGAACTGATAAAATGTCCTTTGAAGACTTGAAGAAGAGAATTCGGTCATCTCTGATCTATTCGGGTTGCAATGAAAATGATACAGATTCTTTTATAATATTTATTCAATGTCCTGTGATACTATCTGAGTAGGTATCTACTGATATTAATCTCTTTTGACCATGGAGGTGGATGTAAATCAACCACAAGCTGAATAATAATGACGTTTAAGTCACTGATATATGTCCTCGTAAACCCCATTCTCCTGAGGCATTTTTCTCTGTCATCACAAGTGGAGGGGGATCCACTCCTAGGTTATTCCTAATCGAAAACCAATCACTAGAAATTAGAAAATTGGTCGTTCTCGTTTCAAGACCATTTTCATAGATTTATTTCCCTCATCCAACCATTCTCTCACATTCATGCAAACAGACTCACTCCCATTTATCCACCAATCCATTACACCCATACATTCCCTCACCATATGTTCCCACGTATCCACCCCATTCCGACATAGTGCACACATCATATATTCATCCCCCATCCATACTTTCCTTCCTTTCTCTTCGGATCCACACCTCGCCCATGCCATCACACGCTTATTCTTTGCACTCATTGCCCTCTTGTCTGTATATGTTGGTCTGTGGTTGATTGTCTGTAACTGTAACAAAAAGATATTGTGCTCAAATGAGACAGGTCTCTCATTAGAAAGAGGAGGGTGTTCTAGGTTTTGATTAATATCAATTGATTCATACTCTCCGAAACTGACCCTTTGAGGGCTATTTTCATAGAATGTTCCATGAATTAATATAAAATTCAGTAATATCTAGCATAGAAAGATATCTTGATATAGTCTGAAAGAGGGTGTTCTCAGGAGTTGATTGATATCAAATTTATTACATACTCTCTGGAGTTGACCTATTCAAAACCGTTTTCATTGCTTTTTCCAAGAATTATTAAAATGCTGGACTAAAATTCATATCTGGAAAATGCTGCTGTTCTCAGGAGTTCATTGATATCAAATTTATTTGATACTCTCCAGAATTGTCACTTTGAGAGCTATTTTCATTGATTTATTCGAAAAAATAATATAAACTAATATGAAATTAGAAAGGGGGTGTTTTCAGGAGTTGATTGATATCAAATTGATTACATACTCTCTGGAATTGACTATTTGAGGGCCATTTTCACTCATACTTTTCCAAGAATTGCTCCGTAAGTCAAACGAGCGAATATTATCAATTCATAATAT
Organism: Weissflogia rhopalogaster; assembly: GCA_019419845.2. Taxonomy (NCBI): domain Eukaryota; kingdom Metazoa; phylum Arthropoda; class Insecta; order Coleoptera; family Staphylinidae; genus Weissflogia; species Weissflogia rhopalogaster. The sequence continues at coordinate 3,452 of WSZQ02138821.1, forward strand.
ATTGTAAAAAAAGATAATAATTAAGATAAAATTTAATTATATCTTGCAAGAAAGATATCGTCCCCTGATGAAACAAGGCGTAAAATGATATAATCAGAAAGAGCGTTGTTCTCAGGAGTTGATTGATATCAAATTGATTTCATACTCTCTGGAATTGACTATTTGCGGCCATTTTCATTTTCTTCTTTTTTTTTTTCTTCAAGAATTTCTTCTCAAATCAAACGAGCGAATATTATAATATTATCAATTCATCAAGGAAAATAACCCTCAAAGGTTCAATTCCACAGAGTATAAAATAAATTTCCCAACAATTTGTATATAAATAGTCCTCAGAAGGAAATTTTGTATAGAACATCAAAGAGTTAATTCATTTCAAAAAAGAAATTCTGTATTTAGTATCAGTCGTCAGGTTCAATTCTAAAATTCAGCAAATTTAATATTTCACTGCTTAATTTTTCGATTTGTTCTAACTTTATTTCTAACGTAGGAAAATCCTGAACAATTGTTACTTACGTACTGATATGTGTATTTTTTGTTAATTTATGATTTTTGGGCACAGCGGAAACTAGGTCTCATTTCAGTATGTAATTTCTTACATCATAAACATTAGTGACATTTCACTGGAGAAACGTAATCAATGCAAAGCGGAGGCGCTTATCACGTTATCAGCAGATACGCTTGTTAGCTACTTATTCATTTATAAATAGTTCAACGCGACCGCTATCGCATCCCACTGTGGCGGAATCGCCGATAACCTCAAATCAGTGTTTTTTTACATATTTTCATGCGAACCCGAAAACTTTCCATAGTGCGTGCCGCTCCCACACTTTCTCGGAACAATTTTGACATGTATTTTATTTGCTACAAATTTACAAACGCCAAAAATTTGAGGTTACACCATTTTGGTTTTTAGATAGCCATTTCAAAATTTGTGACCCCATGTGTGAAGCGTAGATTTAGCAACATTCATCTTCATGGGGCCGAAATTTTGAGAATCACTTTTTTAAGCATTCTTTTTAACAACAAATGTTCCAAAACAAAATGTTCACTACAATATTTGTACATAAACATTGATGGCAGATTGTAAGCAGACATGAGTACCATCATGGTATTGTCATTCTCTTCTTTACACATGATTGTTGTCAGCGCTTTGTATTAGGCGCGTGGCGCACAAATTATGTCGGCCGCGTTTGTTGTTACAAGTGTTAATGAGTAATCGCGTCCGCTTGTTATGTGGCTCGATGTGTGTGTATCTTTCCTACCGCAGAACACGCGCGTGTCAATCCACGAATGACAATGCGATGGGCAATTAACGAATCACGAGCCGTTTCATGCGCTGGCAAACAATGAAAACCTTGGCGCTGTGTGCAATTAGCATTTCAGCGGCCAGTTGAGTGCATTTGTTTCCTTCATTACCGACACGGACTTTCTGAACGAATCCCGAACAGTGGCCACACGTGCGTCAAAATTATTCGTTGCGAGCGCGCGCTCTTTTCGCAATTTGCGAGGAGTACTTTTGTCAATATTTTTTCTGACTAAATATGAAGCTGTGGAGATGACATAAACATCAAAACGAATCCAAACTTTTCGAATTTCTAATGGTATCCAATGAAAATAAAAAAAAAAGAAATGAAATATATAAAATGAAGGAGATTAGCGTGGAGACCTCTAGGGAGGCAACAGGTGGAGGTGAACGGCTGGCGCTGGGCGTCGAGGCAGGTCATGGATGAAGTCGGAGTGGCAGATGACGAAATCACTGGTAGCGGCTGCTGGCGACGGAGTAGTCGGTGAATACGGCCGGTGTGGAACCCGGTGAAAACTCTCGGTGACGGCGGATTCTCTGATGGCGGCAGCTTTTTACACCATTCGCGCGATTCTCGACCACGTTGACAGAATGCAGACCGACATTCTGTCAACGTGGTCGTTTCACATCCTCCTACGATTTGTTATCCATCTCACTATGTCTGGAATATTGCACCTCTTTCTAATATCGCTATTCCGTTTCTTGTCCCAGATTGTTAGTCCTCGTATTACTCTTAGAGCGTGCATCTCTGTATGTGTATGTGCGGTGTCCGCTCTTGTTTCCGCGGCGCAGATTAGAATAGGTCGTATGCAGGCATTATATACATACGGGTTTTGCTGGATATAGACATGTTCCGGTTCTTCCATATAGAATTGTGGCGGCAATCCATTGCCGCACAAACAATATTAGGATCAACTGACCACAATCATAATCAACATCAATAAACCATAATCTGCATGTAATCAACATCCGCCGAGACTAAACATTGAAAATGCTGACATCTCAAAATCGACACGGCGCAGCGAGATCGCAACCACGTGTTCCGCTGTGACGAACTAAAGAAATGGTCGCGTCAGCATTTTCACCTTCTATATATAGTCGACATTTCGTCATCACATTCATCATAGATTATAGATATATCTAGATAGGCAACTCCCTGTGTAGAAATTGATACGAGAATCAGCGTCAACTGGCTGTAGTTGTTGGTGTATGCACTAAAATGAATGGAGGGGATAAAAGCGAGCTCTGTAAGTCTTTTCATTCTACTCGAATTTCTATCTTCCTCATGAATATAACCATGAAAGAACCAAAGGAGACCTATAAATCTGAAAATCTATATTTTCATAAGACCTGAAAAATATATGAATGAATGCAGAATGAAGCCATGAATCCTATATTTATTGGTGAAAAAGCACGTAGTTTAAACAAAGACTATTAACATTATCAATACTCTGTTGCGAATCATAACAGAAGCAGCCAAATAATACCACACATATTTTAATAACCAACATAATTAACGACGAAGAAGTCTCATTAGCTAATTTGCATTATTACAATACGACACACAATATATATCGTACACTACACAGTTTGCTCCGACACCAAAATGTATCAACATCAAACACGATACGTTGCTAATGCGCGATTCGTCAACAACAAAGAGACAACATTAGCCCTAGAGCTAGAACATAACAAGATCGACATATGCACAATATCAGAAACAAAGAAAAAAGGCAAAGGAACACAGGGCCTAGCAAATTACATACTCAATAGATCCAATAAATCGAAAACTTTTTAACTTATTATTTGTGTTTATAAAATATCTCGTTTATAAATTTTAGGTCGCTAGATTTTTTTGTTCTTTATTTATTTCTGCAACGACCCTATTTTCATTGTTTATATTTGATGGGATAAGCTGGAAAATTGAAAATGCAGTCAGTCTTGACTTATCGTTCAAGTCGATCATTTTAGTCGACCGAAATACAGTTATTAGTAAAGACACGGATAGCGACTTCGACGAAGACACGTTGTTATAGCAATGATTCGGTGGAGAAATATGACTTTCATAAATTATAGTAATTATTATAGTAAAGTGTTAACAACAGTAAAGTGATATGAAACAAGTTATACTCGATAGCTGCACAAAATGATTAGAAAATATGAATACCATGTTAAAGTACATAAAATGGGGAATAAATTGATATATGTGGCATATTGTTCGATTTATGGATAAGGGTGAAAAACCCCTATTGAAGTTTAGTTTCAATTTTTCATAAATCGAGTCATTTTAAAAGTATTATAAAGCAGTTTTGTCGGAAAGGGGTTGAAATAAGTTTGATACCATAAGAAAGTAGAAGAGTTGGGCATCATTTTGATGTTTGTTTCATTTTTATTGCTTCATATTTAGTATGAAAATAAAGAAAAATCAAAAACTGTGTACCAATAAGTAAATTTGCGATTTTTCTAACGGCCTGCGGAGCCGATCAAAGTTTTTAATTTTACAAGAGGTCGTCTATAAGGTGATATAGAAATGTAATTTATTCGGAAACTAGAAGAGTGTAGCACTCGCTCACTATAAACGATAGTGTCTCGCCATCCTGTGTACGATCTCTTCCTTGTGCGAATTTATAAATAGCTGTGGCGGCGGCGGTGACGGCGCGGCGGTATGCGCGACAAAAACGCGTGCCGCGTATAATAAATACGCGTAAATTCATATAATATACGCGCGGCATTCATAACTTACCCTTTATCATCGCGCCTTGCATCGGTGACCCTGCGTAAATAACGCTCGCGGCGAGCATATGCTAGTCGACACCAAAACACGCCTGACATTTTGCGCTCTGCGCTTGGCATTTGTAGTTTTTCCTAGCCTTAGAAAACGTAAATCACGTTCGCACAAGGGGGCTGGTCTGTCATCAACGTGCGAGATTATTTTACCGCATTGAATCTAGGCCGATGGTGTTTACCACTCGATTTGTTTACACTATTCTGTATATTTACATTATTTTCTGCACATTTTAAATTAATCTCTATGTTTTTATAATGTTCTTTAATATATAGTAATAATGAGAACAATTTGCATTAGAGCAATATTTTTAGGTCATTCATCGTAATCGCCATAAATTGTTAGTACCGATGAGAAGTTAGCAGTGGGTCTTTCAGCTGCGAATTATAATAATCCTATTTAAGTGAGGGGGAGGAGGGAACCACTATTATCTCAGATTGTTTTAAACACTTTTAAAGGAGGTAAACTATTTAAGAATATTCTCTAAAAATTTCAAGTAGATGGATGTAATATTTACGAAGCTCATAAAAAATATAAAATTTTTATGTTTACCCAAGTTTGAACTTCATCGTTTCTCCATATTGCGTACACGATTGACAAAATTCTACTAAACCAATTTGGCAGAATTATGGATCACTTTATAGATAATTAAATACTCCAGAATGTGACGTCAGTTGTTTTATGAAAAATATATATTTACTTTTGTTTTCCCTATTTTTAAATTGAATTTTTACGTGAAAAAATGCATTTTAACTTTAAAACTCTATAAAAACAAGCAATTTTCATTTTTTCTTGAAAATACTCCACGTCATATTCAAGCTATATTTATAAACTTTCTGAAAACAATTTTGTTTTTCGTTTTGAAACAAAATTAAGACCGCTAGAGTGTACGCAGCTGCGTATCTTCCAGTGTTGAACCTGTTCATTTGTCTCTACATTTGATTACATGAAAACTAGAATAGCTTTTGAAATATATACAACTGAAGCATGCAATTAAAATCACAAATAAAGCAAAGAATACGAAGCAATAACAAAATTATAATTATATTTTCCAATTCGACAATTTTGGCCATAGATTGGGTGCAGGCGCCGCGCCGGTGGTTTGCATATCATTTTAAAATCCATTTCCAAAAGAAGATTTTTCAGCTAAACTATCAATAAGTCGATAGCAGTAGTATCTACGAAGTAGATCATCGTTTTTCGATTTTATGTACACGATTAAACAAATTCTACCGAACCGATTTGACTGAAAGATGGTTCATTTTATAGATAATTATATTCTCCAGAATATGACGCCAATTGTTTTTTTTTTTTTGAAGAAATGTATATTTACATTTTTTTTTGTATTTTATGTCGATTTTTATGCGAAAATCGCACTTTAATTTTAAAACTCTATTAAATATGCTCTTATAACTTTTTCTTGAAAGTCTCTCTCGATGTCATATTCAAGCCAATTTTATAAACTTTGCAAAAACATTTTCGATTTTCGTTTCTGACCAAAATTAAGAACGCTAGAGTGTACGCAGTTGAACAACTCTCTTAAACGCATTTTCTCACAATCCTTTTTCGATTTTGGGTACACGATTGAGAAAATTCTTCTGAATTGATTTTGCTAAATTTAGGCTTATTTTATTGATAATTAAATTCTCCAGAATATGATGTCACCGTTTGTTTTTTTGAAGAAATTTATATATTTACATATCTATAAAACTCTATAATAATATGCTCTTATAATTTTTTCTTGAAAATGCCCTACGTCATATTCAAGCCAATTTTATAAATTTGCAAAATCATTATGCTTTTTGTTTCCGATCAAAATTAAGGTCTCTAGAGTGTATTTTCAACCGTGTAAATAAGGTTCCCGCCTTAACATGCTTTGGAATTCGTTAGGTACATTTAACAATATTGTTGTTTTTTTCAACTTGGTCTTAACTCAGTTACCCTGAACTACATAAAAAAGAAAAACAGGCACGCACATCTCGATTACGCTACGTTATTTTTGATAGGCGGTGATTACGCTTGGATGCTTAGACGTTGTGGCAACCGGTTCTGTCGTGATTCCACAGGTGGGCATTAACCAGGCGAGATTAATTACAACGCGTCTAGTAAATTTCGGGTGCGCGTTGCGTGCCAGGAAGTGAAACATGTCGGTTTTCGCCGGTGCGCTCATTTGTTAAGCAAAGTACGCGTCGAAAACATGGCGTCGTTTGAATAATTGCGTGTTCGGTAGCTGGAGGAGCGGCAGTGCATGCAAATATTTACTGTTTGCTTCTTTGGCACGCTGTGCAGGGCTTGTTAATTTCATTCGGACGCATTATTTGCGCGTAATTGAGGATAAATAAAACACAGTGTTGCGAAGTGCTTTGTTACGAAACGCGACGGTTCACGTGATCCCAGAGGAGGCGCAATCGAACTGCTGCGACGAGTTGTAAATTAAGTTCGTGTTTGCGGGTGTAATTAGTGAGTTAATACGTTGTCAATTTGGGGCACTTAGCGTCGCAGAAAGATCATATTTGTGGGGCGGCGAAGTTACCATGAGCTATGATATTAGGTTATTCAAATTTAGAATTTCCTAATTTTTAATAAAAAATCTGTAAAAATTTCAGTATTTTGGATTTTTTTTTTATTCCCTTCCAAAGATATTAAAAGATCCGATATGTTTTGATAAAGAGTTGTCATTTTTATCTAATTTTCCCAAACTTATTTCGATGTATGTTATGAATATATTCACGTTATTAGTACTATATACTATACATTACATTCCATCTAGGGTCGACAACATATGACCCGCGGGTCACCGAGTGACCCATTTACTAATTCCAAGTGTAGAATTGTAGAATAGCAAAGGGGGCCCTTCTCTTCCATTTTGAGAAGTGAGCCTAGCATCAAAGAGATGCCCTCTATACGAGATTGTTTCAAAATGTTAATACATATGGCCAAAACGTTCCTTATTCCGTTTGGGGATGTTTTGGCCCTTAGCCAAACATTGTGCCGATCCCAGCTTTAGATTAAGGGGGCATCATAAATGATGTTTGTCAATGATTTTTTTGGCTGTTTCTCAATTAAGTGCATTCAAATGTTTGTGTTGTATGTAGTTAGAATTTGTCAGTAGACCTTTCGTAGGTGATAATAAATACGTCATTAATTTGATCGCAGAGTACAACTTTTTATCGAGACCGGGCCCTACATAACTGCTTCGATTTTTAAGTTAAACTCTGAAGGCATGTTCATACTATCTCATTTATTGACTTCCTCAGCTGCGTCCTTGATTTTGATAGCTATTTAAAAATGAAATCGTTTTTGTAAAGCGCATAAAACTAGCTTGAAAATGACGTCGAGTATTTTCAAGAAAAATGTAAAATTACATGTTACGTACGGATTTAAATTCCAAGTGCAATTAAATTTAAAAATGCTAAAAATATGCAGAAATAAGTATTTTTCAAAAAAAAAAACAATTGACGTCATATTCTAGAGAATTAAATTGTCTATGAGACAGGCCGTTATATAGCCAAAACGATTTAGGAAAATTTTCATAAACGTGTACGCAAAATCGTTTAATGTTAGGTAAACATAAAAATACTATTTGTTGTGCTTTATGAGCTATAACTTCGGAAATACTGCAGGTATCAACTTGCAATTTTGAGAGAATATTCTTTATTAGTTGAGGTATTGACTGTGACTATTTCCAAAAATCGTTTGTTTGACCTGGCCAATTTAATGCATAAATCATAAGCACAGAAAAATATTGTCACATTTGAAAATTTGAGTTTTTTTTTTGTTCTTGTTCATCTGCGTACATTCTAGCGTTCTTAATTTTAATCGAAAACTAAACAACAAATAATTTTTGTAAATCCTATAAAACTATATTGAATATGACGTCGAGTATTTTCAAGAAAAATAAAAATTACGTATTCTATAATGCAATTTTAAAGTTAAAGGGCATAAAATTCGACTTAAAAGTAGAAAAAAATACATAGAAAGACTTTTTTTCTAAAAACAATTAACGTCATATTATAGAAAATTTAATTATCTTTAAAATGAGGCGTTAGTTACCCAAATCGGTTAAGTAGCATTTTCTTAATCGTGTACGCAAAGTCGAAAAACGACATTGCGAGGAAATTGCGTTTCAAATTGGATAAACATAAGTATACTAGGCATTTTTATGATCTTTAACTTTGTAAATAATTATCGATTAACACTATGTCTAAAAATTCGACTATGTTGACCTGGTAAATGAGGTTCCACCCGTAAAACATTTTGGCATTAAATGGTCTATAGTTTCAGGCAATTTCTCAAAAATATTACAAGTGTACATTTTCGAGCGTATTTCTAGCGAAACGGAATCTCACCCACGTCGAAACCGTCTGAGACAATGCATTCGTCGTAAGTTTGAAAGGTGCGCCCCCGCTATTTTTAGCTGGACGATCATTGCCTTAACGAGGTATAATTAGAAAATTGGCTGGCTCGATACGCGCGACGCATCTGCAATTGCGCCGCGCTGGTGTCGCCCGCGCATCGCGAGATGCGATGAGCCACCGGGACGAAACGGTCCAGCCGCATACGCTCATTCTCATATATTCATACACGCGGACAATGCGCTTACGCACATCGGATTCGCGCAACGGCCGCCGATGATTGACTGTGCCGCACGCAACCAGAACCGATCCGAAATTCACGACATCCATTCGGCTTCCTCTCCACGGCAATTCGGTGGCCACTAGCCGCGACGTGAAATGTTTATGTTGATTAGCAGCCAGCCCGCTTTGATATGACTTACTCGCAGCGACATTCCAAACATGATTTTTTAAATTTGATCGATTAATCAATTTTCACCTAATCGTATTTATTCCAATCAGTCCGCACGTCTCCGCAGATTACCAGGTGTAATTTGTTCATCTTTACTGCCTGTCATTTACATTTTTATTGAATTGGATGTTTGGTGTTTGACAATTTTACATTTACATTCCATAAGACTGTGCTTGATGAGTGTCGTCTTTTTGTAGTATAACTACTATACGCCTCTTTCAAATCAAATGAAATATAAAAAAGAAAAGACAGAGCACAAGTTCGGATATGCGACATCTCTTAATTCTTCTTACAAGGGGAGGGCCAGGTCGTGTCATCTCGGATTTTAATCAAATTTGGTAGACATGTAGAATAGGTCTAACAACAATGCCTGTTAAAGCGAGCCGACGCACTATCCAGGCATTATCCTTTAAAAGGAGTTTGAAAATAAGAATTCAAGTTTATATACCTTATCGGGGAGAGCTCTGCAAACAGTCGATGTGGCGCGGTTGGGTTTAGCGTCTGTGCTTTTGAAGTAGGAGGTCTGCGGATTAAAATTGACCTGGCCTTCCCCTTGTTAGAGGCTGCTTATAGGGACTCAAATAGTGATATCGACAATAATAGTGAGTGAATATTTAATACTGACAAGATGTAAAAATATCTCTTGAATTTCCTGGAAACCAATAGTTGACACCACGGTTTCTATTATAAATTCAGCGAAAACGAAATTCCCACAGCAATAATCAGGATCATGTTTATACCGATTTGTCTCTAGCGCAAAGTCCACGTTTAGATTACCAAGGAAAATGCTATAATCTAAACCGTAACTATTCCCCACCTGGACTTAATATTAATTGGAAATTGCAGGAAATGAAAAGACGAATTCATTGGTGTTAAGCAATTGAAGATAGCTCGGTAAGCACTATGGACAAAATGCTATGGAAATTTCAATTCCCATAAGAAATTCATTAAGCCGTTACAAATCACCTTCTCATTTCCAGACCAGTATTAGGTTAAGTTAGGATTTCCCATTTCTACACCCGTCTGGGTTACTCCATACATTAACATGAGCTTTACACACGTGTCCCAGATGTGCATCACTATTATCCCCCTTTTACGCATTTTTTGCCACCACCCGATTTTGCCTCCCTTTCTTTTGAACCCACCTAATATGCTCACCTCCCTCATGACTCCGTATATTTAGGCTTAAATCTCAAAACTTAAATGATTACCCTCTCAATCGATTTTCTCTTCCATATAAGTTCTTTCACTCTTCCTCTCCCTTCTCCTTCCAACATCCACTTCGTTTTTGGCACATTCTGTCTAAACACTCTATCCATATTCCTTTCTCTTCGTAATTACAACCATACCGTCAGCTAACGCAAGCATCCATACCGTCCTACATTCACACAGCCATCCTGTTGCAGTCGTTTCCCTACTTTAAACCTATCTAACATATTCGTTCCCACTCACAGGGGTATTACAAACCATTGCAAGAACTTGAGAATCAAATGGAAGTTGATCATGAAAATTTCCCCTACAGGTCAGTAGATCTGATTCCACACTGATTTGATTGTACAGATTCATTTGAAAATAGCAAAATCATGCTATACAGTCTAATTGTGTCCATTCTACACATTATTGCACGACAGCAGCAAACGAGTATCAACGTCACGCAAATTATATATGATTATCGTATGTCGAAATGCGGGCGATCATCGTTTATATGCAAATCGTTGGTGGGTATGAGTGCACCATGTGAAAAGTCACGATAATAACGCTGTTCGCGAAACGCGTCGCTCCGAATGCGCGGATTACTGGAATGTAATCAAGCCTAATTGAGTTGTCGCGATGGCTTCCAAAATTCGCATCGAAACCGGCAAACCAGCATGTGTCGACATACCGGAGACATTCGCACGTTGCTACAGCCGTTGTTGGAAAGACGAGAAAAAGTACAACGAATCGATCGTATTATTTAACTCGCTGCGAAACGCTCCGCCAAGAAGTTAGCTACAAAACCCAGCTCCAAAAACTAACTATTGTTGCTTATGGGAGGTGAGTTTTCGAATGTAGCACCTGGGATTTACATATTAGATCGTTCGGGTCCATTCAAATGTGCAAGTCCGCCATTTTTGCGATTTTCATCGCGGCCTGTAAAGCCGCTCAAAGTTTATAATTTTACATGGAAGTGTTCATAAGGCGACATAAGGCCAGTACGAAAATGCATGTCCACGATTTTTGCGATTTTCTCCTCGGCCTGTATATTGGCCAAAAGATGAACTATTTTCCTAGATAAAGTGCCATTATCTGGGAAAATGGAAGAGTGTAGCACTTGAAAATCACTCCAAAAATGTTAAATTGTAAAATAATATTTGCGGCTTGCCGCGTTGTGGAGCTCAGTACTCGTTAGATCACTGCAGTTAGGCAACGTCGGACGTAGCTAGGCGTTGCATGGGTGACCACTTGGTCTCCCCACTCAACAAGCAGCTGCGGCGCCGTCCGCGAACTCCTGATTTCACGGTAAAAACGCGAACGAAGGTTGGGCGATTCGCTTGTAACGGCCCCCGGAAAAAACCCATATGCACAATAGTTCAGAGCAGTACCATCAGTAGCGAGACCAGATTGGGCCGGGTGAAAGTTACTAATCCCTTACACCACTATGTGGTAGAAAAGGTTGGAGAATATAAAACAAATATTTGCAATAAATACATTACAAAATGATATAATATAGTAAAAGTTTATTATGTCTAGTATGTACTTCGACGTAATTATCGTCGTGAAATTTAAAATACTTTGTGGTTGTAACTTGAACGACAAACGGCAAGAGCAAGAAAATACTTGGCGAACGAGTACGCTCAGATTGACGTTTGTAGTTTTTTTTGTGATGCCGGCATTTAGCTAACCGGAACAAGAGAGGTGGCTACTATTAGAACATAATAGTAGTGTTGTACTCACCTCCTAAACAACAGACACGCTAGTTACCTTCTATGAGTGACCTAGCCATGCTGTTAGGGATGGTAGACGCTTGTAGTTTAGCAGACCAACTGTCGCTTTTTAATATCTATGCATACTTGTTTTTGACTGCTGCGAGACCAAAGCATTTGATAACGAATGCATGTAGTTTATTGTTGATTGCTTGTGTGAATTTACAGTATTCACATCCGTATAGAGGGATCGATTTTACATTAGTATTGAATATTCTTATTTTGGTAGATGGTATTCTTCGAAATAGGGATCAGGAGGAGGTGTCACCTGTTTCATCTATCACGTTTCCTAAATACACGAACCCGTCACATTTTTCTATTACTTCGTTGTTAACTATGAGATCGTCTCTCCTGCGGGTGTTTTGCAGGTATTTGTTACTTGCTTCTTCCTCTGGGTGCCTTAATTTGATACTCATGTCTCAAATGTTTCCGACATGAAGCAGATGTCATCGACATAGTCAAGAAAATCGTGGACATGAATTTTGGTACTCAGATTTTTTTGCGGCAATTTTCGCATGTGACTTAAAAGGGCTTCAGTCCTAGTTTCCAGGAAAACATACAAAATTATAAACTTTGAGCCGCTCTGTAGGTAAAGAAGAAAAGCGCAAAAATCATGGAGTTGTAGTAACATATGTAAATCACAGGTGCTACATTGAAAAATTCAGCACCCGTAAGAAACGGTAATAAAGTTTTGTAGTTGGGTTTTGTAGTAAACTTCAGAGCGGTGCGAAATGCGAAGGCCGCCCATTGTGTTCCAGTGAAAACGACACTGTTCGGATGCCGCCCGATAATTTTTCGGCAGCAGGTCGTTACTTTTTTTCCTGTCCTGCTCGGTGCAGATGCACGCCGGGGATAATTGGTAATTGGCAGAGTGCGTGTACTGAACACGGGCGGGTTACACACGTGTTTCTCTCCTCTCATTGAACACAATTATGTCGATTATAAATCACATTATACATGAGATACAAAAACGTTTTTTGTGCGATGACTTTAACATTGTAACTTTTTTACATTTATTTTTTTAAAACTTTTTTCCATTTTATTTTATTTATTTTTTTACCTTTTATATTTTAACGTCCTTAATAAAATGGGTAATATCTATATTAGCACCTTCATTTTTGACCAGATGACGCTGCGAGAGAGCGAATTTAATGAACTTATAATTAATTCGCAATTTTTTGCAAATTTATTGGGCGTACTTACATCATGTAGATATAGCGTCGGCATACGGCCGCCGAAAGTCGGGCGCTGCACCGCCGATCATTTATATGCGTTATCGGCGATCGCATGTCAGCCCAACCCTCCTACATGCGTCCCTCTGGACGTCGGGCAAGGCGTATTAATGCAAACATTTCGGCTGCTGGTCGGTCGGTTACAGGCCACGCAATAAAAGCGAATGAAATCATAAAACGTTATCGGCGGTTGGCATCATGGAGCTGCAGATTTGCAATGAGAGTGGCAATGACACTGCAACACTTATTAATCTCCTGTGGTATTCCGCAGCTGGTTGATTGATCTCTGAAAACTAACGACGGTCGGTTTTTTAGCTACTTGCTAATAGCTGGCGATAGTATTACTCACAATGGCGGCATGTAATATAAAAATGTTTATTAGCTCCAGTTTCTAAGATATTTACTTTTTTGTATCAATCACTCGGGTATAATACCTTTTCAAAAAATACATCTTTGATAAAAGCTGTGTAATTGCGCATAAACGGCTTGTCTTAAAATTATTACCCCGAGATTTGTAAGATCGGGGCCCTATCTAAAGGGCTTTGGCGAGTTCACCAGCGGAATAAACACGTGGAAAACACGAAACCTAGAATCGAGACACGTCGACAGGAGAGGTTAAAAATGTACTTACTCGGCGCAATGCTGGATAAAAACTGACTTTATTTACAAAGGTTTGGCAAAATAAGCGCCAATATGACAGGCAATAGGTTAGGGGTTGCTGCGCATGCACGACTTAGGTGTGCGTCGGCACTACTAACCCCAATATCAGTTCGTGCCAAAATCCCAAATATTTGTGTTGAAAGGTATCCATATTATTACGATGCATTATATACAGCATAATAATATGGAAATCGGATTGGAATAGGATATAACCAGGCGAGGCCCAGGGTAGAATCATGTCGATTTGAGTGAAATTTGGTAGACGTGTAGAATAGGCCTAAAACGACGCACTATATAGGCATTATCCTTAAAAAAAGAAGTTTGAAATATAGTGTTATATTTATGGTGACCGCATATGTGATCCCACCCTGACCTTCCCCTTGTTTACCTATACCTTGTTTAAATATAACTGAAATAATACAATAAATACAAGGTTCATTGATAACCATTACATTTTCAATGATGTTACGCAATGATATTTGTTCAGCGCTGTGATGCGCTGACTTCCGGTCGCCAACAATATTTGAATTTGGCGCCAAATTATCGCGCCAAATTATCGAGCCGGGTGGCAACTGCGCAACGCTACTGAGCGTCCCTTTTTGGCCTTGCTAAGTGGTGCGCGCCCTCGGCTCGACCTTGTTCTTGTTCGACCGTGGCGCGATTAGGTGGGTCGTAAGTTTTGTACGTGCGTTAAATAAATATTTGTTAAATTTACCACCTTGTCGTTGTGAGCCTGTCGGAGGATCAGTGCACCCTGGCTATTAATTTAGAGCTCGTGAAGAGATTCGCGAGTGCATATAAAAATCATCGTGAAAGACGCTATAAGCGCGAACAATATTTTATAACGAAATTCGAAGTTGGCAGTTTTTGAAATACTGTTATACCGGATTTGCTTTTTCATGGGTTTGCTTCGAACCAAACTCGGGGAAACGTATATGCGAAAAGATGCTAGATATATGTATACGAAAATATGTATTCTGACCTTTTGGTGTTCAGAAAAAGGATCTGCAGATATCCGAGGAAAATCTGTAGAGTGAAAGAGGGACCTGTAAAGTTGAATAGGAGAAATAATAATTGCTTTGTTCTGCTATTTTAGACTTACGCGATTTATTTTATATATTTTTTTGTTTGATTATTTCATTTATATCACTTCATTATTTTATTTGTTCATCATGTCCCTCTCTCGATCCTCGTGGCAGCTGTAAGCCTGCATAGTTATACAAATAAACAGATATTTACAAGGTGTGATACTTGCATGGTGTGCTGACTTGCGAGGAGAGAAAAGCAGGGCTTGCGCTAATGGTATCGCCGCATTCGCGACAGTATGCCAATAACCATCTCAAGGCGTGAGCGTATGCCAACCATCATCATAAGGCATACCTCTGGATTAATTCGTGAACAATAAAAACTTTAAAACACATCGCTTGTACTGTACAACTTGTATTGGTTAACAACGTCGGCATGTGAGGGCGGTTTTGGCCAAATTGTGTCATATATTTCAGCGAATAATTGCCAAAGGTTCGGAAATCACATGTCACTTTCTGAACCGTTGCTCGATATGCTTAAACGCATTCTTTAACGAAAATAAGTCCATATAGCCCATCTAAACACGTTCCTCTTATATATTTTAGCGAATAATTGTCAAAAATCCTGAAATCTCATATTCGTTACTGCTCTTGATGAATTTAATCGAATTTATCAATGACATAAGTCGATTTAGTACATTTAAACACGTTTTTCTCACATATTTTGATGAATATATTGATGAATATAAAAGTTTCTGAGTCATTTTTGCTATCTATCTCTCGATGTGTTTAAATTCGGTATTCAGAATTCTGCACAGAGGGAGATCTTTGACTAGAGATAGAATAACATCACAAAATGATCGCATTTGTGCGGGATTACATTCCGAAGTGTTCGCGGAGTGTATGAACGCGACTAAATATATATAGAGATTACAGTGAAACATAGAGGATACTGAAACGAGTTTGAAACCCGAATCAGAAAGTGTAAGGCTATAAACCGGTGTGAACGACGCCTTATAGTGTCGTCGTTCACACCGGCGACTTCGGCTTCGGACTTCTATTCCTACCCTTTTCTAACGAATGTAAATAGTGTTGCTAATTTGCCCAAAACCAGTGTAATTGAACAGGTCGGGTTTCACAAACTTTCAAACGGTGTGGGGATAACGAACCTTCCTAACGAAAAGTAGGTAAGATGAAATAGAGAAAAACGAAAACCGATCTAAACAAGTGTAGAAGCAATGAATCCATCAACAGTATAGACGAGGGCGCACCAATACTGACGGGTGGGTGTCACCGAAATGCGAAGCCGAAGCGCGCTCGCTGTGTGAACGCATCGGACCTCGAAATTCGAAGCGAGGCGAGGCGACGCCGCCGTTGTGACAGTCCCCTAAGAATGTCAAACTCGCGGAATTTAAACTCTCCATTTAAAAATAAAAATAAAAAAAACTCGGAAACTCGTAAACTTAGATTTTTGGATAAATTTCATAGGCCTAACTCAGAGTAAATCAGTCTTCAATTCATCAATTACTCCGGGCTCAAGAACTCAATCACTTTCTAGGTCATTAAATTTTCTACTGATGTTCTTTTTGATTTTCATATAGACAAATATCTACAGGCTAAAAATCTTCTCTCCTCTTAAGTAACGTCCTACAAATGAAGTAATCTTAACATTTTCTCTCTTGTTTCAGGTAAGCATTATTTAACTTTAACTTGGTTTATTGGATGTGTAGCATATTATGCGAAGCTACCTGCACTAGAGAAATAAATGCTGGTACAGGTGAGTTACATGTATGTCTTTTAACCTTTCGAACGATCGTCAAAACGCTGAAAATTCCACGCCCCTTGCCAATTGTACTCAATCAACAACTCATGCATGCGCACGATTAGTTTGTCAAGTGTCAACGGCGCGCAGTGCTGCCTTAATTAATGCGGGTGCAACGCCCTTATGCAATCATTGTCATCTCGTCTAATGCATGCGTCGCACATGTGTATATATATATATATATATATATATTCTCTCTGAATGTGCGACAGTATTCTGGCTGCGGGCGGCGACTTTTTTCACGCCGCTTCGCGCAGATGGCGCCAGGCGGCTGGGAATTTCCGCGCCAATTGTTTAGATTCGCTCATGAGCAGCACATCACACACCCGTCCCCACCGTGCTGGTGACTTATTTACGACTGCTAGGAGGCATAACTCCAGCTGCTTCGAGTGTAGCAATCAAGCGGTTTGTCGGCGAAAAACTGCGCGAAAAGAGACATTTGCGAAGCTCGTCGCGTACGTGATCTAATCTCTTCTTGCGCTTTTATCGGCGGTGTGCAAGCGCGCGTTCGGTTTTCGTCTCTGGAGTGGCACGTTAATCGCTGAATTAACCTACATTCGACTGGTGATATCCTTCGCCGTCTTCGGTCCGAAGACGCATTGCGTCCACTAATCTTCGACGTCTAGTGCCCGGCGGTTTTTTTTCGTCGTTGTTCTTTCTTAGGCGCAATTGTGGACAACAAACTGCCAAGCAAAAAAACGTGCGATTATGGCGCGATATAATCGTAAATCAAGGCGTTCTAATTAGGCGTGCGCGCGGCTACTGGCTGGGCGTACAATTGATTAGGAATTAGCTAATTAGCCAGGTTAGATAATCGCTGCGAATTAAGTGGATATATTTAAATGTTAATGCCAGCATCTAGCCTTCGCATGCGAAATTTTTAGCTTCTTCATTTCACAGAATAGTAGGTTAGCAAAATTATTTGCTCAGGGTGTATAAAATTTTGAGAGTCACGAATATAGTGAGTTTGTAAACAATATTTATGTGCGGAATAGCAAATTCATTCAGTATCTGGTACTTTTATCCAAGATATCAACTTTTTGAAATTTTAACTTCTTATGAGAAGGTAATTTGAAATCAATTTCCTTAAATATCAGGATGTGCTATGACATTTCACAAATCTCGAGAAGGAACATTCAATCAAGTTATTTGCGAATATTCAAGAACTCATTCTTTACCATTACTATATGTCCCTCTATCACAGATTACCAGCTTTATATAACTGGCTGGGCGTTCAATTGATTAGGAATTAGGTTATTAGCCAGGTTAGATAATCGCTGCGAATTAAGAGGATATATTAAATTGTTAATGCCAGCAACTAGCCTTCGCATGCGAAATTTCTAGCTTCTTCATTTCACAGAATAGTAGATTAGTAAAATTATCTGCGAAGTGAGTCTATAATTAGGTTGTCGTAGGCAGGTCGTACAAAACTTTGACAGTCACGAATATAGTGAATTTGCAAACAATATTTATGTACGGAACAGCAAATTCGTTCGGGATCTGACACTTTTATCCAAGATATCAACATTCTGAAATTTTAACTTATGAGAGGGTAATTTGAAATCAATTTCCTTAAATATCAGGATGTGCTATGACATTTCACAAATCTCGAGAAGGAACATTGAATGAAGTTATTTACGAATATGCAGAACTCATTCTTTACCATTACTATATGTTCCTCTATCACAGATTACCAGCTTTATACAATTGGCTGGGCGTTCAATTGATTAGGAATTAGCTTATTAGCCAGGTTAGATAATCGCTGCGAATTAAGAAGATAAAACCGTACCGCGTACTATTTTCCGGTCCAGAACAGTTTATGTTTGGGATTTAATGAGCTGGTAGCTACGGCCATATTTCTCTACCCCTCTGCCTGTTTCACTCGCATCTTTAGTTCGTCCCTCCTTCATTAATTTCCTTACTTCTTACTTCATTTCTGACCGCCCAGAAGAAGCGCATGTTCTGTAACTGATATATGGAAAAATTTCCAGGTCCGTTGATTTTCACTATAATTAAGTTTAGACAAATGGTTTTAAGTACCTGTCACATCAGACAGACGTCTATTTGTATTAATATTAATGTTAAATAAGAAATCGATCATAGCTTTCCTAATAAGAATTAATACTTATACTTCATTAATTTTTATGATCTAATTGGCAATCTTCGGTTAGTCTCATACTCAAGTTAAATTTAAAAAGAATAATCTACTATGCAGGTTGCATAGATAGCTGTGTAAATATGACATAACGGTGTAAGCGTAGAAATCATCTACTAGGTGGCACTTTTCTATATAAACACCGCGTTTGGAGCGAACTTCTGACGTATTTGCGTAAATTGCGTATTACATAAGCGGTACTTGCGTAAGATCTAGGCGTTGTTAGCACCATCGTGATTAGCGCACATACGAATCCCTCGCGGCTCTTCGTGCGCGCACTATTCGCGCATTCCGATCGATTAATGAGCGCTTGAAAGGCACCAACCTGCAGGTCTGTATACTCGGCGGTACCGCTAATAATTAACATTAACGCAAAATCGACACTGCCATAGTGTGAATTTCCATTCGGATGTAGTTGGGCTACGCCGTGCAATGAGGCAATACGAAAACAACAACAAAAAATGACCGGCAGAGCAAAATAAACGCGATGGCGCTGGAATTGTACGCGCCTTCGTAATTATGCTTAGTCAAGGATTATTATCATTTGGCCTCTGCTGCGGCGAAGTTGATTTTATTGCGCGAATTAATTGAAAACGAGCACGAAAAGGACGTTTGCGAGTGTTTTAAGCAGCGCATTATGCCGACCGTCGTTATTAATTCGTGCAGCATGTGTGCGCACATGCGAGAATGTGGGGCGCCTTCTCGTGTGCGTGCGGCGAATTTGCCGCCGTCGGGCGTAAATGTTTATTTGGGTGGCGCTCAATGCTAGCAACCACCAGAGGGTGCGCTGATTCATACGCGCCCATGTGACACAGATATTGCGGTTTTAACTCCAAATTTGAATATGTCATAACTGCGGCTGCCTTTTACGTGCATGGATTAGCGTCTGTTTGATTTGCTGTATTTTTTGCGCGCCAGCGCGTGCCCCCTCCGGAGATAATTAATTGTCGACTGAATTTGATTCGTGAGAGATAGTCGTGATTGATTGTAAATTGCAAGTTTTGTCTTTGGAAAGCACCTTGGGACTTCAGTCGTGGCATTGATTTTTTTTGCGAAAAATGCACCTACTTACTTACGCTATTGCTGCACAGCGTTCTAGAATTGGCATAAAGTGGAATTTATGCAATTTGTTGTTAGTAGTTCGTGTGATTCGAAATTCGGTTCATAAGGGGAATATCTCAATTGTCCGTTTCAGATTTGCATGAAAATTTTTATACATGTAGTAAGTGTATAGATTGAAAAAATCGGTTAGTGTTTCTGGTTTAACTTTTACCCATTTTTTTGAAATTTATAATGGTTATAGATATATATTTCCCAACTTTCTCCATTATTGTATACCATTTTCTGTTTTTATATGCTCCCATCTCCATTACCTTCCACATATATTCTACAGTACGCAGATGACGCTGCCATTATATCAAACAGACATTACTTGAAGCTGCGAACAGCTGCAATTACACAGCAATGAGGTAAGTAAACAAATGGCTTCAAAAATGGCACCTATCAACGAGAGAAAATGTCAACTATTACTTCCATACCATCGAATAAAAGATAACTCACCTAATATTACAATAAATGGCATTTTAGTCCAAACTTTTATAAAAATATTTAGGAATAGTGTTCGACCCCAAACTTTCATTCACAAAACATGCATCACAATTAAGAGGACCGCCCTCGACCCGTATCACATAGCAGCAAAATACGGAACTAAAACGTGAAATTCAAACTTTCCTAGGCAGGCCAAGAGGCTGATAGTTGTATCACACAATAGGGCGCAAGAAATTATAAAGCTGAAGAAAAGCGATATTAGGCTATTTGTTAGCCTACTGACAGGTCACGCCGAGGTCTTGTACCACCTAGCCAATATTGACAAAGGCGACCTTACAAGCTGCAGATTATGTAAGTCGGAGGTGGAGAAAACCGAGCACCTACTCTGCACTTGTGCATCCCTAGCACCGGAAAGACTTTCTCTGCTAGGCAGCGAGCAGCTAAGCCTTGCTGAATTCAAAGGGAAGTCGGTCTAGGAGATTCTAGCCTTTTCAAAGGTTATCTCCGTTATTGGCCCATGCACAATAGATCAAAGTTGGTCGCAGTGCTAGTGGCGTTGATCGCCCAGGATTAATTTAAGAAAAAGTGATTTCTCGGAGGAACGACCTTAAAGCTCGATAGCCATAAAAAATATTTTATTATATTTTCCAACACGTACAAACATTTTCATGCAAATCTGAGACGGACAATTGAGATACTCCCCTTGTCAGTTCCGAGTGAGGGATTTTAGCGCGTGTATTCACTCAACACGCGCATAAATCGTAGGGAAAGGCGGCACGATTTCCACGCGTGGAAATTTGTAAACTTGCGCCCGGCGAACGCGCTTTGCGATTCTCATTCCGTAAACATTTACAGTTCGACTTCGCTTTTAATTTAGTACGCGTTACAATATTAAACAGAAATATTTGGACATTTGGACGATGTTGGAATAATGGAACCAAAAACTTTAATTTAGCTGTGATTTCAACGTGAATGCATATCAAATAATTCGATAAACAGCGTTCACAGAAACATCTGTTAAATTTTTCATAAAAAGAGAAAAATCGTCTTTTTCGCGCGCAGCAGCAAAGTGATTTATTTTGCAAAAAAAGCTGGCTATAATCCTTTATTTTGTTTATAGAAGGTTCAAATTTTCAAAATTACTCCTGACATTATTTTATTGCACATGCAAGTTAAACATGTAAGTTTTACCGCGTCCTTGGTCAGACTTTTTACCACACCATTTAATTATTTAAATCATTTAATTTATATTTGACATAATGCTTTTTTCACTTTGACATTGTTTGAATGGTTTAGGATAGGAATAATTTTGTTTAGTGCTATATACATAAACATTGGGACCAATTTAAGAGACTTCCGGAACATTTTATTTTTAATCGTTTTTCATGTCATATTGAAAAACAATGTAAAAGTCTTTATTACAGGCGAAATGCAGAACATTGCAGGACGAGTGTCACTTTATTTCATAAGGTACATCTCAGAGTATAATGATGCCCAAGGCACCGCGTTTTAAGTCCACTGGAATATGTTTTTTTCTTTGTTTTATTTGATTTACTCAAATAATCCTTTTCGAATGTTTGTAGAACATTGCAGATTGAGTATGATTTTTTCTTGCTTGGTTAATCTTTCTGATTTTTACAAAGTCAACACTTTCGGAGACTTCTGGAACAGCTCTCGATACAAATGTTTAACATTTATTTGTTCGGAAACTATCCGATATTGATTGGGTCCTAGGAATTCCACTTGTTTTCCAAAAATGTTGTGCACGCCTGTCTTTCTAGTTTTAAAAATTTTATTTGACAGGGCGTGGAGTCTCCTTGGGAGTACATAAATAACAGTAGTATGAGTCCAGTGTTTTTATGTTTTATTATCGGTTGAAGGGTGCAGTAGCTGAGTTGGTGAGGTTGCTGCTTACAACGCAGGGGGTTTCAGGTTCACATCCTGGTCGCACCGGCAACCACATTAATATCTGTAGTTGTCGTTATAGATGTCTTCTTCATCTTGAGCGAGGCTAGCAACCTACCCAAAGGGATTAATATGCTAATAGTTACCCAGAAGTAATTCTGGAAGAATGAACGAAGAAGCAGAAGAAGAAGATCATCGGTTGCCGAGGAATCGCACTGTTGAACACCACCCTAAAATTAACTACTCGAATATTAGCAAATAAGATACTAGAACTCGTTACAATATCAAATGAACAGCAGGGCTTCAGAAAAAGTAGATCCTGCAATGATACAATATTCGTAATAAGATAGGTCAATGAAAAGGCCATGGAACAAACCTGCGTTTTTATGTTTCGTGGACCTAAAAAAGGTGTTTGGCAGAGTGCAACTTTCAGACATCGTTAGCATACTCTAGGAAAGAAATATTCCAACGGAAATAATAGACACGGTCAAAGACATTTACAACAACAATGAAGTGCAGCTAAACATAGATAACGAGCTAACAGAAACAGTAAGAGTAGGAACAGGAGTAAGACAAGGTGATTCCCTTAGCCCGACACTATTTAACCTCATCATGGAACAAATAATCAATCAGCAGCGTCCGAAAGTGCAGAGCATACAAAGTGGGAGAGAAAGAATTGAAGGTCGTATGCTAGGTAGACGATGCCGTGTTAATATCAGACATCGAAGATAACCTTCAACGAATGATCCACCAGCAAAACGGTCAATATGGAGATAGCTATAAATAAGATCAAGTGCATGGCCATAGCTTTACTCGCGATAAGGTGCAAATTAAAAGTAGACGGACAAAACATCCAACAAGTGAGCGAATTCCGATATTTGGGCATAAACACTTCAAGTTCTAGTGGATAAGGAGGTAGCAGCACAAGTTGAAAAGGGACTAAGAGTATGATATGGAACAATAAGCACATAAGAAAAAAAAACTCTTCAAGACCGGATAAAGAATCAAGACATCCGAAGAGCTTGCAACAACATAGAAGACATTGTGCAATGGTGCAAAAACCGAAAACTCGAATGGAACGACCACATAGGGCGGATGGACGAAACAAGAATAGTCCGAATAGGCAGAGATAAATCGCCACGTGGAATAAGGTCCCTGGGAAGAAGACCTCGTAAGAGATGGAGTGGCCACTTAAAGTCTGAGTGAAGTAGGAACAGGCAAAATGCCCAAACAAGTAGCAGAAGAAGAAGATCATCGATCGTACTATTTTGACATTGCAATGTTTGCAAAATAAACATATTTGGTGATGGATGAATTGATTTCATTCCAATTCCAGCATACGAGAAGGTTTGCATTGCTGGAAAATAGTTGATTCTGAATGAATGAAGTCAAAATGAAATCATATAGATAGCTCTATAAATTCAGATCGCAAGTTTTTGGTTTACAGTTTTGTTAAACATGCAATGTTTGGAATGTCGATATCGCAGTTTGAAAAATGTTGTTATGATTTTAAATTAATTACTAGGTATGAATACATTTCACTAAACAGTTGCCAGTCAAGTATTTTTATAAATGATCACATTTGTCATTATAATTAAATTATGGAAATTAACATTCTTTAACTGTAATTAAATCAAAAATTGCCACTTTAGTTAAATAAATTTTAATATAATTGAATGAATCATTTTATTATTACTGATAGATGCCAAACACAATACGATTCTATGGAACGCCGCAAAACGTCTAACTCTTTTTTTATTAATTACCAATAACTTTCAACCAGTACGATCAATCTGAATGATATTTACATTTACATGCGCATTTGTTGATTTTTTGTGATTTTTAGATGAAATACTTGAAGCGCAGCACTGCTATATTCTCTCGTACATTTTTACACGATAGACACTGGCGTTACTCGCTGAAAATAGTGTAACTTAGGTGGAATAAAAACACACTCGAACCTTTAAAACGTATATTACACGACCTTCCGCTTCAACCACCAACACGAGAGAGCGCTTCTCCCGCGCGTCATACCATCAAGCTCGCCCACAAGCTCCCTCTATCTTCGAGCCCAAAACAACCCACATAACTTGTCCGCAACCAACATTGCATCTTTGGCAATATAATTTCCTCCAAACAATACTATTTATCAAATATAGATCGAAAATTGTGATGATTTTAAAATATTATAGAATGACAAAATGTAATTTAATTTGATTATAAATGGTGTCGTACGTTTATTATCAAGGTATAATTCCCGCTTACAATGCGGGGCCTGATCTAACAGGGTCTTAATTGCTCGCTCACTCAACTGATGTTAAAATGATGTACACATTTACAATTAACAAAATGGCGTTTCTTTGTGCAATGTGTCGACTACGCGAACGTACAAAACAGTATGGTGAAGAGGACTTACGTAGCGTAGGACGAGTTTGTAGATAAACGAGGGAAAATGGCGCTCGCAGAGGGTGGCCTAGGGTTTTTATGTTTTATCATCGATTGAAGAGTGCAGTAGCCTAGTTGGTAAGGTTGCTGCTTACCACGCAGGGGTTTCCAGGTTCAAATCCTGGTCGTGACATTTTCACCACTACTCGCTCCGGCAACCACATTAACATCTGTAGTTGTCTTTGTAGAAGTCTTCTTCACCTTGGGCGAGACCAGCAACCTACCCAAAGGGATTAATATGCTCATAGTAACCCATGAGTAATTCTCAAAGAATGACAGACCACTGGCCTAACAGGGCCTTAATTGCTCGCGCGCAACAAATTATTTTAAAATGATGTACACATTTACAATTAACAAAATGGCGTTTCTTTGTGCAATGTGTCGACTACGCGAACATACAAAACAGTATGGTGAAGAGGACTTACGTAGCGTAGGACGAGTTGTAGATAAACGAGGGAGAATGGCGCGCGCAGAGGGTGGCGCAGGGTGGTAAACTTAAAATTAAAACGCCATCTCTCTTCAGCGGAGCGATATAAATGGAAAGGCTTGCTAACTTGTTATAGGTAGGTGGCTTTATAGATTTGTCATAAAATGTTATATTTGGGCAATTGCAATGTTGCACTTGCAAATAATCAACAACTTTAATTTAGCGATGATTTTTACGTGAGTACATCGTTGCATTCCTTTCTATAGAAATCATCTAACGATAAAATTTTGCGATTTAGCTTGAAAGTGCAAGAATAGGCTGAATGAGTAGATACCAATTATATTTTGATATAGCGAGCTTTTTATGTTACTGTGTATCGGCAATTTTGCGATTAGTGATTATAAGGTGGCGTCATCATTAAAATTCCACTTTACAATTTTAAATGCGGGCCAGTGGCTTGTTTTAAAATTATTACCCCGAGTGGGCTATCAATTCACCGCGCGGTTCTATCCAAAGGGTTTTATGGAGTTCGATAAAAGCTCTAGCAAAGTAAAAATAGTAGTACACTTTTATTGGCATTTCATCTGTGCATATTTTAGGACATCAGAGTCCGGATGCTATGTATGAATTATTTCTATATCTTTCAACTTGGATATGTGACACAAGATCGGGTATCTTAATGTCGAAGTTAATTCGAGTATCAGAACCATGTCGAAACAGTGTCTATCAATAGGTAGTGATGTCTTTTTATTACTTCTTTATATCTTTTATTAAAATCAATTTTGTACCGGTTTCGGTGTTTTCATTACACCATCCTCGGCAAACTACAACCTAAAGTACATAGTGAGATTATTGTTATGTTTACATTCATTTTAGGTTATACCGGGTGAGTTTTTTTAACGTGAAAACTTTAAATAACTCCAAGCACAATATACACTAGCAGTGCTACTAACAGCGTCGATGGCGCGAACAGGTATCATCTAATCAGGGCCCATCTAGGGAGGGGCTACGAACTGAACCACTTTTGTAATTGTTATTTCCTTAATAACATGCCAACAGCCGCGCCAAGCGAATACTCAAGCGAGTTTTAGGTGAGCTCGCGCAGGTCAAAACGACTCTCACTCGTGCTTGTTACACCTGGCTCAAACATTCTACCACGATGGCGTCTAGTGCTTACACTAATAAGTCCAAGATTTAACTTATAAATAACCATATTTGTCACTATAATGCTTGGATTTATAGATAGCTGCCGTTTTATATAGATGTAGCAAATGTTTTTGATCAATAGCTTTGTCATAGTTTGAAATATTTAGACATTTCGATGTTAGAAAAATCAACATCTTCTATTTAGCGATGATTTTAACGTGTCTGCATTGTTTGAATGCATTCCATTTCCCGGCGATCATCCAAGTACTTTTATAAATAACCATATTTGTCACTGTCCTCGTTATATTTAGTAAACGTCGTTAAAATAGTTTACACTCAACAAATGACATGGCATAGTTGGCATTGTAGATTGAAGTACCAAATTTCTTTAGTCTGTTTTTCATCAACGTCTCGATCAAGATTGCAATATTTAGATATTTCGATGTTAGAAAAATCAACATCTTTTATTTAACAATTTCTTGTTGTAATAATGGTATTTGTCATCATAGTGGTTTTTAAGCAGTAGATTTAACGGGCGTTCTATACCAGATAGCTATTCAAGTATATTCTTCAAACATTTCAATTTGATAGCTTCAGTAGTTACAACGTTATAGCTTATTATAGTTAAAGTTCATACAAATACGGTATATGTTTACCCAACTTTAAACGCGTTTTCTCGCTTCATCGTTTTTAATTTTGCGCACATGATTATGAAAATTCTTTTCCTACAATTCAGCTGCATGATGGCTTATTTTATAGATAATTTAATTGTTTCAAATATGACGCATAAAAAAATATTGTATTTGGTCCGTAGACCTGGCCATCGACCTAACTGCTCCTTCAGCCGTTTATATACAATTGTTTTGTTTATTGTTTCTCAAGTACATGATATGTACTGTGATGTTTTTACAATTTTCTTATTGTTGTTATTGTGATGTTGTGATGAAGGTAATATTGATGATGATATTATGGTGACGCATCCAGTAGTATGACGCCAATTTTTCTCCGTGTTGATGTTGAGTTTATGTACACAGAATGCATTGTACATGAGATGGTGTGAATTGTGTGTGGCATCGTAAGAAGTGATTCTTGATTAATATGTGAATAAATTGAAGTGGCTTTTTATTGAATGTGAATTTGTAGTGTGATTTTTTAATGTGAATTAATAAATGAATTAATTCACACTTGTGGGTGCCCACCCCGGGGACTCGAACCCCGTCCGACTGCGTGGTAAGCCGAAGCAATTTTTTTGCAATTTAACAATTTATTAGAGATTTTTACAAATGAATAACATGGATACAATATATACAAGTTAATATAGTATGTGGTTCTGTATTCCTACTTAACAAAAGCTTAACTACAGTCTTTATTTGTTGCTACATACATGTTTGGCCTTGGTAAGGTGATATGTAAATCAACAGTACAATAGTGTAATATGCTTAATACTAGTTACAGGAAATAAAATTAACAACCTGATGGTATTTTTTCCCATAAGGGTATTATACGTTATCCCTAAAAGCATTTAGCGATTGGATCGGCAGTTTATAAACATTTCTTGTATTGGGATATTGTTTTCTCTTGGTAATTCCCTTTATTAATTTGTTATTGTTTAAAAGTGTTTTGAAATAGAACAGCTCTGCCATTTCTAGTATATGTTCCTTAATGTTTTGCACGTTCGCTTCATGGTGCAGTTGAGTACTTGGTAAGCCGAAGCACTACCAACTATGCTGCCAAGGTGGGCATATGACGCATATTTTTTTGAAAAAATATATTTTTAGGTATTTGATTCGCATTTTTACTTTTTCTCTAAAGTACTCGACGCCATATTTAAGCTAGTGTTATAAACTTTGCAGAACTCGTTTGGTCTTTCATTTCCTATCAAAATGAACGATGCCGGACTGTACGCAGTTGAGTAATTCAACAAAAAAAACCAGGGCGATATAAACATAACATTAGGTATTTGTTTCGCATTTTGAGTCGATTTTTAATGCGAAAATGCACTTTAAGTTTAGAACAATATAAAAACATGCATTTTAAACTTTTTCTTGAATGTTTTCGACGCAATACTCAAGCTAGACTTATAAACTTTGTAAAACTCGTTTGCTTTTTCATATCCTATCAAAATTTAAGGACACTAGTATGCGTACGCAGCCGAGTAACGCAAAAAACGAGGCGATATAAACATGGTATCAATTTTAAACTTAACTATTATTTATTTAATATGAAAAAATTACGCTGCAACTATGAATTATGTATTAAATTGTCGTCAAAAATACAGAGAGTTTTGAGTTACTTGAGAAAAATAATGTTAAAATCATGAATTTATTGACCAGATATAAAAAATTTTCGCTTAAGGCAGGGAGAAACCTGGTAAATGAGGCCAAAAATGGATTTTCAAGACTTAGGCTTAATGAATAGTTAAAGTAAAATATTCTATCAAAGTTTGAAGTCGTTTGAAGTAGCTCATAAAACTCATAAATACGGAATATTCTTATGTTTACCCAAGTTTAAACGCAACACCGTTTCTGATTTTGCGTACACGATTAAGAAAATTTTGCTAAACCGATTTGTCTGAATGACGGCCCTTTTTATAGATAGTCAAATTATCTTGTTTCACGCGTGTTTTTGTTGCTCGTAACCTATTTCTCGCAAATTTCGTAGTCGTATATCCATCCTTGTCCGAGTCCGAGGCCCTTGTCCTGTGGTCCCTTGTCTGTTTATTTTTACGGGGGGCAGGTGGCTAGCCTCACCTTCGCAATCCTCCTCCCTTTTTTCGGGCTTCGTACTGGCAAGAAATTTTCAGCGAGTTACTCAATCCCCCCACGTACGTTCTCTCCTGGGGAAAGGGAAGCTTGCAACATGTTAAATATGAAGGTAGCAACGAAGAAAACCAAAACGCTAGTTGTATCCAAATATCCCACAAGGTGCAAAGTCGTTGTCCAGGATGAGATAATTGATCAGGTATCATGCTTCGATTACCTAGGAGTAAGGCTAAACTCGTATGGATCCTCAGGAATTGCGTCATCGGGCAAACTAACAAGGCAGCACGGATATCTGGTGCTCTGAAGTGGCCGATCTGGAAGAATATGGCACTGTCACTGGAATGTAAGACTCGCATATACAGAGCCTGCGTGACATCGATCCAAACGTACGCAGCTGAAACTAGAGCTGATACAGCGGTGACGAAGCGAAGGACGAGGTCGGTAGAAATGAGGAACCTTCGAGCAATAGCCGGCTTCACACTGCTGAATCGGAAAATGAGCTCCTACATCAGAGAGACATTTGGTGTCCCGGATGGTGGGTTCGGGGGCGTAGGCGGGAGTGGAACGCTCATTTCAAGAATGGCACCTGACCATCTAGCTAAAATTGCCAGAGACGGACAAACTAACACAAAACGGACACCTCGACAGACCTCCAAAAAGTTGGAAAGACAGTTGGCAGTCAATCTCACAAGAAAAGCAGGCAAACCCAACATGATTATCGATTATAACAAGTCGCAACGACTTACGATAAGAAGAAGTCGAATTTTCATGCAAAAATGCACTTTAAATTTCATACTGTACACAAATCAGCAATTTTAACTTTTTCTTGAAAATACTCGACGTCATATTCAAGCTAGTTTCATATTCGGTACAAAAACACTTTGGCTTTTCGTTTCCAATCAAATTTTAAGACGCTAGAGTGTACGCAGCTGAACAAATCAAAAATATAGTAATAGTACCCGAAAAAAAAGTGAAAATAGATGTTATGACTGGTTAAATGAGATTCCGGCCTTATTGGAGTTAAGGTAAAAGACTATAAGACAAATAGAGCAAAAGTAGATAAGCTAATTGTATGTAAAGACTGCTAAAATAGTTTACACTGACTATTTGACATCAAATAGATGGAGTTATAGATTGTCGAGCAAAAATGTCGAAATGTCGAGCAAAACCTTTTACATCGAAGGTTTTGTCGTACGCGAAATGTTTATATAGCATCGCACATTTCAATAAAAACCAATTCACTTAAGCCACCGCACGCGATGTGCGCCCGCCGGCACAAATCATTCGCTCAGCGATGCGACTTTGTCGATCGTGGGCTGCATTTTTGCTGCAATCGCGAGTGAAATAAAAAGCGCAGTCGCGCCGAAATAAGCGGCGAATTAAAGCTCGATCCACCACCGCCGCCGCACTATACGTCCGTTTACCGACTTTACGCCGTTTGCCGTGGTTTTTTTTTCGGCGTGTGGAAACGGGCCGACTTGTATATATGCTGTGTGCGTGAGTGTCTGCGTGCCTGGCCTGCGTGCTCGCAGCTAAAAGCCATCTCACCATCTCGCGATCTTCCGTCGTGTGCTCGCAGTGTTCCAGTGCGAATCGGTCATTCGCCAAATGCACTCGCGTCGTCTTCCCCGAATAATCAAAAAATAAAATCCGCGAGTTGCGCGTCTCACGTGAACACTTACAGTCAATTGGATGGACTTTACTTCAGCAGTGGTGCCACTTTTAAACCCAACGTAATGCAGCTACAACGAAATTCGTGTGCAACGCGTGTCAATCTCCAAGGATCTGCATAAATTAAGTTATTACTTGTTGGTTGACCATTTGAAGAGGTTTGGTTTAGGCAGTAAACATTTAAACGCTTTACGCGTATTCGGAAGGCGTTAAATTAAGTTATAAATAATCAGACGAAATGCTGTTGTTGGCGTGGTAATTACAGCATTAATATTGACGCGGCTGATTGAGATTCTGCGAACGCTGCAGGTTGTTTTCCTCCTCGTGAGGTTTTGCGGGGAGCTGGGACGCGAGTTACGTAAGCGCACAAAAGCCAACCGCAAGTCTTTCGCGATTCGCGTGCCACGCCGTGCGCAATAAAATATAATAAAGTATTAATCCACTCGTTAATGGAATCGTAAAATGCTTAATTCAGCGCAATCATAAAAATGGCAATAAAAAAGGAGCGCAAACCGTAAAAAAAAAGTCGACGGCGGCCGCGGTGGAGCGTTCCACCTTGGTGCAGGTGGGTTGTCGCGCTGAATCCAAGACAATATGGTCCGCCGTTGTCTCTAATTGACGGACACATTGACAGGCCGGGGTGTGCACGCCGATAGCATCAGAAAGTTGCCGCGTGAGATATTACTTAAAAAAATTGAAGTCACTTCGCGCATGGCGAGACGTATATTGCGTGTTAAGTCATTGTTTGCGAACGCTCTACATCGATTCAAATCATATTATTGCCAATATTGCTAATATCACCAATCTATATCAATAAAAATGCAAATGATTGGTTCGAAGCGATGATTTCCTCGAAAGGTCCTCGATATTTTCGCAACCAAAGTTTAAGCGACTATACAACTTTAATCTACTAATAATTGAGCAATAATAAACTAATACAAGTAAAACCTCATAAATTTAAAATTTTCTAAAAATGTATATCATATCAAAATGCATCTGTGCATGGATAGATTCGACCATTGAATTGTCGAAAATGAATTTTTGAGTCTATTATATTGGATCAGGATCAGGTCAAAAAAAGTAATCGTCAAAAAAGGTAAAAGAATAATTCTTAATCAATAGTTGAACTACTTGTATTCCCTCTAAATTTCAAGTCGATTATTTCAGTATTTACGATTTTATAGCTCATATAGCTCATAAAGCTCATAAAAATTACATAGTATTCTTATGTTTACCAAACTTTGAACGCGATTTTCCTGAAACATCGTTTTTCGATTTTGTGTACACGATTGAGAAAATTCTACTGAACCGATTTGGCTGAGTGATATGCCATGTTATAGAAAATTCAATTCCCTTGAATACGACGTCAATTGTTTTTAGAAAAATATATTTTTACATATGTATTTCGTATTTTATAGTAGAATCTCATGCGAAAAATATGCACATTGAATTAAAAACTGTATAAAAACATGCAATTTTAACTTTCTTCAAAATACTCGACGTCATATTCAAGATAATTTTATGAGCTTCGCAAAATCTTTTTGGTTTTCTGTTTTCCATGAAAATTAAAGACGCTAGAGTGTACGCAAGCGATACAATGTACAATGTAAACGTCCATTTGACATCCATTTTTTAGGTTAAGTAACGATTAACTTAAATATCGATTATTTAATGTGAAAAAATAGGTTGTGTTTATGAATTATGCATTTAATTTATGGTACAATTTTAATGCTTTTCGAGTTATACTATCTGAGAAAAAAAATTGTTAAAATTATATATTTTTCGACCAGATATATAAGAATTCCCCGTAATTGTGGGGAGAACCTCATCTACCAGGTCAAAAATCGATGTTAATCAACAGCTTAACAAACTTTCAAGTCAATACCTGAAGTATTTACGAAGCTCTAGCTCATAAATGTCACAAAAATAAATAGTATTCCTATGTTTATCTGACTTTAAACGCAATTTTCTCGAAAATTGTACTGAACCGATTTGGCTGAATGATGTGTCATGTTATAGATAAATAAATTCTCTAGAATATGACGTCAATTGTATTTCGAAAAATACATATTTGTATATTTATTTCTTCTTTTAAATTGGAATCTTATGCGAAAAAATGCACTTTAAATTTTAAACTGAAAATATTCCACGTCATATTCAAGATAATTTTATAAACTTTGCAAATACTTTTTGGTTTTTCGTTTTCGATGAAAAATACGGACGCTTGATTATAGGCATATCGATTATTATATGTGAAAACAGTACACTGGGCTAATGAAGTATGCATTTATTTATCAAGACAATTTCAAAGCGTTTCGAGTTATAGTATTTGAGAAAGAAAGTTATCATGTATTTTTCGACCAGATATCTGGTTTCCCCTTATTACAAGGAAAAACCTCTATGTCCTACTTGGACATAAATCGATGTTAATTAGCATGATCTTAATCAATAGATAAACAATTTCCGAAGTTACTGGTAATCAAACTCATGAAAATGCATAGTATTCTTATATTTACTCAACTTAAAAGAGTTTTTCACGCTTTTGAGACTTTGCGTACACGTTTGACGAAATTGTACTAAACCGATTTGGCTGAATCATGACTCATTTTATAGAAAATATAATTCTCTAGAATATGACGTCAATTGTTTTTTTTTATATTTACGTATTTCTTTCGAATTTTGAAGAACAATTTTTATACAAAAATGTATTTTATTTTTAAAACTGCATAAAAACATGCAATTTTAACTTTTTATAGAAAAAAAACTCCACGTCATTTTCAAGGTAATTTTATAAACTTTGCAAAAACTCTTTGGATTTTAATTTACGATTAAAATTATAGACGCAGCAGCAACTCAAAAAATGCAGTGTTTTTATATTTTATAACTTTAATATCATTTTTAATGAGTAAAAATTACCCTGTGCTTATGAATTATGAAATAAATTCTTATCAAATTCAAAGCGTTTCAATTGAATACTACTCGAGTAAAATAATCATGGAAATTATTTACTGTTTGACCGGCAAATGAGGTTTTCCCATTATTAATCAAAGAGCATAACAAACTGAAAAAAAAAACAGAAATAACAATCTAAAAACGATTTCCAGAAAAAAAAAATTAGATACACATGTCATGATACTTGTAGAAGGATTGATAGAGCAAGACGTTGAAATGTTGATTCATCCGTTGATTTGCCAATAATTAATGATTTGCGTCTGTTAACAGTCTAATCAAGAGGCCGTGTGACATGCATATGTTTGTCGCACGCTTGAAAAACAAGCGCTGCGATCGCACGACCGCCCGGGGGCAGCCAGGCCTCCAAAGCGCGATTAATTAATGTGTTGGTTAATTAATTAATTAATCCACAACACAGGCGGGTTGAAAACTCGTCGCTGTATCTAGCACAAGCGGTCGCAAACGAATTTAGACGGTCGGGCGGGAAAAAAACCGGGCGCTGATCGCAATCGGACAACGGCTATTTATTTTTTTGAGATTTATTTATTTGTTTTCGACTTGGATTTAACACGGCAGGACATGACATGTGGACAGGCCGAACACACTCGCCACGAAATTCGAGTTCACCTGGATATAATTCAGCGTAAGCTGGTTGCAATCGTTGCTTGTTTTACGTTTGTTAACATTTGTTCATTTCACTTGGGTGTTATTTCCTCTCAATTAGTACACCGGATGTACTCAGCGTACATTTTGTTGAAATATGTAATAATTGATTTGTCAGCAACGATGTGCATTAATAAAAGAATGTGAATATGCTTTTGACCACACGACTGAAAAAAAGGTAGATATATTTTTATTTTGTATAAAATCTATTATATACTCACCCAAATTAATCCCTATTCATTGAGTTTTTCCAAGGATTAGTGTAAAATTCCGTTGTGCACCATTGAAACTAGGTTAAGGAGAACATCAGAAAGAGGGTGATCACAAGAATGGATTTATATCACTTTTATTATATTGTCTCTGGAATTGATCTTTTGAGAGCGATATGCGATGGATTATTTTTAGAAATTCATATAAATTCCAACAATATATTGCCAAAAATGTATGAGATAGGTCTAAAATGATATCATCAGAAAGTGAGTGTTCTCTGGAGCAGGTTGATATCAAATTTATTACATACTTACCGGAATTGACACCTGGCTGATACTTTTAGTGAGTTTTTCCAAGAATTAATATAAAATTCACCAATTATAGCAAAAGAAGATGTTAAGCATCTATGAAACTGGGTTAAAAATGATATCATCTCAAAGAGTGTGATCACAGGAGTGGATTTATATCTGATTTATTGCATTGCCTCTTTAATTGGTTCTTTGTGAACCATTTTCATTACTTATTTTTTACTTGTTAATTTCGGGCTATTCGGTTTTCCGCCTTGTCAGTTTCGGGTGAAACCGCGTTTTTACTTTGTAGGGTTTAACTCGGATTTTCGTAAAAGTTTCGGTTTCTATACCCGAATCAGCTGATCTTGAAAGTATCGGGTTCCGATACCAGCATCGACACGGTTGCGTCCCACCACTAGATGATGCTAAAAATTCTGTTTCTTAAACCGGAATCGACGCGAGTGCGCTCCACAATTGCTTGTGTCTGTTTTGAAACCCGAAATCGTCGCGAATGCGCCCCACTACTGGATGATACTAAAGTTCTTTTTTTTTTAATCGGAATCGACGCGAGTACGCTCCACTATTGCTTGGTTCTCAAGGTTCTGCATTCAAACCCGAAATCGACGCGAGTGGGCCCTACCATTGCTTGGTTCTTAAGGTTCTGTTTTCAAAAGCCTCCAATCTTTCCTCACATTGACCAGTGATTGTATTTCATGCTTATTGGGAAAAATAAGAATAGCCATTCTCTTTGAGAATACTGGTAATTGAATTTATCTTTTTCCAAAATTTTGTTTCTATGTTTTGTATTTTTATACATTCTTTTAATAGCTAATGAATATAAAATAACTTTCATGCGTATAGTATATTACACTAGGTGACGCTGTAAACGAGTTTTTGTTCGGATTTTAAACCCGGGCTTTCACAGGCCAAACCATAACAGAATAAACCCGCAGATTGTCAAAACCCGAAAACTCGGAGGCTCAGGTTTTCCTATTTTTTTGACAAGCCTATCTTATACCGATGAGACAGGACTAAATATGATATTATAAGAATGAGTGTGTTCTCTGATCTAGTTTG
Organism: Weissflogia rhopalogaster; assembly: GCA_019419845.2. Lineage (NCBI taxonomy): Eukaryota > Metazoa > Arthropoda > Insecta > Coleoptera > Staphylinidae > Weissflogia > Weissflogia rhopalogaster. Next base: position 39,299 of record WSZQ02138821.1, read on the forward strand.
ATACCAAATTTATTACATACTCTCTGGAATTGACCCCTTGCATCAACCGGGGAGGCACGTTTAAAAATATGATAACATTGATTTTAATAGGAATTAATATAAAATTCAACAATATATTGCAAAAAATATAGTGTACCGATGAAGGAGGGCTAAAAATATTATAATCAGAAAGATGTTGTTCTCATAGAATATTAGAGCATAGTACAATCAAAAAATTGTATAAAAAATCTTTTCCTAGCGGTAAACCATGTTTACCACATTGCACAGTGATTCGTCTTTAAAAATCTTAGGCAAACTTATTCCAATCAAGTTATTTTATTGAAAAGTATAGGGTATGTTCTTTTCAAACCATTTATGCATCTGGAAGTTTCCTCTTTGGTCCCTGATTTTTATTTTTGGCTTCTTTGGCGTCTTTTGGTGGATCGAGACGATTGTAACTTGGCGTATTCTTCTGTTTTAACATTTGAATGTGATTGAATGTGATTGCACTTTTTAACATAATTGACCAATTGCAGATTAAGGCCTCTTCAACACTAGTTGCTTCTGTTGCCAGAGCAGGATCCGATAAAAATGTCCGATATAATAAGGGTACCATTCATAAATATGCAAGGTTTGCAGCAATACTTTCAGAAGAAAGACATGTACACTATTTATAATGTGAATGTTCGCGACACCGCGTCACTGTTGGGGAATTTAGAACCCCAAAGAAAGTTTATGTTGGCAGCGCTGCTTAAGCTGCGCATGCGCCAGGGTGGATACCTTTCTCCATCAAAGCTCGCATGGTGTGTGCTTCGTGTATTAAGATTACTTAAAATAAAATCACTTTTTACCCAGCATTCGAACAAGTAAGTTGTATTCTTTACACCATTCTCTCTACATATCTCATGTCGTGTTCTTTGTGTGTTGTTGCCGAGTATTGTCGGCATGTCGGATTTACTGTGCGGGTTAAGCCAGTAAAGCCTTTAAACAAGGCCCCGAGAGCGTAGAATTCGCGGGGTATTAATTTCGTGAGCGCAAACAGCGAATGAAGTATGTTTTCGTATAGATACGCTAAAAATAGTATGTTCATGCACAAATTCTGCTTTTATAAAATGCGTAAGAGATTTTTATAATGAATATCATCATCCAGCCTCTTGACCCAAAATACTGCCTATTTCCCTATATTTTGTATGTATGTATTTTTGTTTTGTGTTATTTATTGTTATATAATTATTTGTGAAATATATAATTTTTATACAAAAATGACCTTGAATCAGAAGGGACATGCACGCTGACGACTGCGCCACGACGTATATATACCACGCTTGATTGTGACCAAAGTTTGAATTTTTTTTGAGCAAACGGGTCAAAACGGCGTAAAACCCCGTTAACACAGGTTATATCTACAATGCCGGACAATTGAGATACTCTCCTTGTAAGTTGAAAGATTACAAAAAAAGAAAAGTTAAAATTGGTTTGTTGGATCCAGAGATATACGCCGCTAAGAATAAGTAAAGCATTACGGCTCAGATTCAGCTTACTAACCACGGCATGGCAAGTGCAAGAACAGCGCAATGTTTTGCGAGTATTTACTGGGAAATTATTGGATAATCTATGTATAAATCTGATATGTTCTCATTTTTTATTGACTTGCAAAACTTTGAAATATAAATTCGTAAAGTTAAGCTAATACGAATAGACGTATTAATAGAGAATCAGTTATTTGATGAAAGACATGAAAGTTGCAAATAAGATACTAAATGACTACAAGGTGACCAATTAGGAGAGATATAGGTGGAGCTTAAAATGCAAAAATGGTCCCTTCTTAATTAGAATAAATCGGTTTCTCCATGCGCAGCCATAAATTAAAAACGCTTGCGGCATGCTCGTTCCAAAAAAATCCGCATGACGAAATTTGATTACATGCTCAATGTCTTTGCTCGATAGCGTTTGAAAGTGTTCGCGAATATCGACGAATTAATTAATTGGCTAATTGACCGGCACGGTCGTTAAGCAAATATTTGCGAATCGAAATACGTCGTGGTGTGTGTTATAAATCACATTGCTGGCCGTGGTACATCCCAAAAAGCGAGCTCAGTTGCGACTTGATTTATCCGCCTGAGCGCGCTCTTCGGTATTTTAATTTCCCCATGATCGACGCGGCCGTGATTAGTCACTCGTTACCTGCAGCCGCGGTCGCGTAACGGTCGAAATGAAGCCGGACGCTCTTTTTTTTTTGCTCTCGCCTGGATGCAATCGCTGTCGACGATGGCCGTGGCGATTCCCACAGCGAAATGTCGCGCCCGAGTATATTACCCGAGTATCGCGCGAGCAAATCGCTCCACTCGCTCACCGACTAAACGGAAGTGTCGAGCCATTAATCAAGACGGCTGCTGTCACACTTTCCTGGCCGATTTTGGCACAGCTAAATCAGCGATATCAAATCCTGTGGACGAATGCTATGCACGGTGGTCGTTTTTTGATATATCTCAAATGTCTGAAGTATCTGAGGCTACACTTT
>WSZQ02138932.1:0-23460 GCA_019419845.2 Weissflogia rhopalogaster
TTTCGACAATCAGAAGTTCCTAACCATCATTGATTTGTTTTCGCGCTATACTCAAGCCTATCATATTCACGCTTCCAGTGCAATTGCCATTACTAGCAAATTAAGAATTTATTTCTCTCACCACGGTTATCCGAAAAAAAATAATCTGCGACGCAGGGAACGAATTTAAATACAAGGTATTTTCTGAATTTTGTAAACTCTTTAAAATAAATGTTCATTTTACGACAAACTACAATGACAGCTCCATCTCTCCAATTGAAAGTGTACATTCGACATTGTTGCAAAAAATCCGTATTTCCAAAATGCAAAATAAGGGCGATTCTCTAAAGACCACATGCTAAATTCCATCCTGATTTACAATCAATCAGTACATTCAGCAACAGGATTTACGACATTTACTTTACTCTACGGACCATACGACAATTTAAACAGCCACGAAGTCGATCTGTCACTTACCATTTATGAGCACTATAACCAAAAAAGAAAAATTGAATTCCTGCCGTTCTACAATCAACTTTACAATAAACAACTAGAAAAGGGAACAGCAAAACTCTAAAAATTAAACCGCAATAAAGAGACAATGACAAGCGTAAATGAACCCCAATTGTATTTTAAACGACCAAGAATCCGGAAAGCAGATCCTTGTTATGATAAAGTAAACGTGTCTGAAATTAATAAAAATAAACTAATCGGTACCAGAGAGAAATCAGGAAAACCTGCAAATATTCACCTGAGATAAATAAAGCGAGTAAGAAAAAATGTCTTTCCACGTAGTAGCAAATCTCTTATTATAATTGAATCATGATTTAAATTTACTTTATATTAATCAATTTATAAGAATACAATTTTTGTTAATTTTTCATAACATTTAATATTATTTTGATGTGTCTGGATCTGTTGGTCGAACCATGAATTGTCACGATTACAAAGACATTCCTTAATCCTCCCAAGCCCCATTTATGCCAAATTCTTTGGAGTATATTTGAGAGCAACGTGAAGAGGAGCACGACGAGGACGTCTTCAAGCTACGTGAAGAGGAGTTATATCACCAGCTCAACTGCAACTATCGGCAACCCAATGAACACCACCACCAGTATGACCAGGGCGCATGACTCGCTCGCATAGTTAAGCAGGGGGAACCAGTAAAAGAGGGAAACACGACCCGACACCAATGAATATTTTAAATAAATGTAACACTCTCGATTCTCGGTTCATCGAAATCACTTTTTGAGTTCAGCTGAGGATGGGGTCATAAGACACTGAAACCGGTCCAAACTTTATTTTAAATAAACGTTATAAAGAAGTAATACCAAACATCATTCAGCAACAATCATAATCATCATAAATAAACAATTATTTGAATACCATAGAAGAAAAACAAATAAAATATAAACCTAGTTGGGATCGCTTTTCTTCGGTACGTACCTCGCCAGCCTGCGAGGAATTGCAAAGATGAAAGAATCCTGAAAGATGAACGATGAGCGTGTGTCGACGCACGCGAAATAAAGCAATAAATTCACCTGATGATGATATACTTTATGAGCGCACTCAATGAGCCAACCTTTCATCTTTTCGCTTTTCTCTCGTCGGGCCGGTGCTTTTCCGGGGCCGCTAACAAACCATTTGCCGGATCTCCCAGAAAATGAAGGGTCAGCGAAGGCGCCGATCACGCCGCATTTTAATGCGTTCGCATAAAACAGGAAAGACGTACGAGGTGAATTATTTCACTTTGTACGTTGGCGCATTAATTGCTACTAGATACCTTCCCAACAAGTGAATAAGAAGTTAAATATCATAAAAAACAAACACAACTTGACGCCGCCAGAGATAAGTGATAAATTGGATGCAGGCGGTGATGGGATATGATGGATCAAGGATAATACGCTCATAAATATTTAATGGTGTGGAAAAGAAATAACGAAAAGTACACAGGGAAACAGATAATCTAACGAAATTTAATTAGTTACTTTCTTGGTTCCTATATAAAAGGATTTTACATTATTTGCTGCATTTTTATTTAGATAAGTAATGTTGTTAATTTTAAATAATAACTAAGCAATAATAATGAAGTTCATTTAAAGTGTATGAGATAAAGTGATTTGTGAATTTTAAAACATTGTGTTCTAATTAATTAATAATGAATTAATTAAATTAATCGGTCTTTTTCTATCGGAGGTAACAAAAATATTACAGAAACGCAATATTTAATTTGAAAATAGATAGTACACATAGATTGAAAAGTTTCTTAATAGCACTATACTCTGCTGACAATCGCACAACTCTTCCACTTGCGAACGCGTCCAATTATTTCCGATTCAGAGCTCACTTTACTGCTTTAGAAAGACGTACTTTAAGAGTTTTGCGGTCTCTAAAAGATTAAAGAGAAGACAACAGTGCTTTCTTTATTGTCCTTCCGCCAGATGAGTCTGTCATGGAGCATTGTTTCACTTGGTTACAATGCCAGGTTTAATAAGTAAATGTTACTTAAATGGAACAATTTGTGTCTTTCCATGTTGATTTAAAGATTTTCTGGAAAGATTTTCTGCGTTCTTTGAATTCAATGAGTCCCGAATTTAGAAATATTTGGGCAATGTACTGGCAATACGGAACAATTGAATACCGTATGTATTTCTTCATTCTTCCTGAAGACATTACTTTAAGTTAACATTACATTTGAACATTTTGATATATATTTATATATTTCTTCCTTATATATATTTTCTTGTTCTGGTAGACAGACATACTTAAGCATATAATGGAATCCAGCGAAATGTCCACAACATGGCAATCATTGAAAATCGTTACCTTATATAAAGCGAATGAGGAAATTCGTGACTACACTTCCTACCGACGGATAACATTTCTTCTAATGCAAATAAGACTACTAACAAAAATCATCAATGGAAAAATCATGCGCTACCTCGACAACATACTACCGCAAGAACAATTCGGATTCAGAAAGAAGCTGCGATGATGCTATTCGGAAAAGGAGCAAAAGCTGGATTAAGTGTGCATTGGAGACCTTAAGCTAGAACTAGTTAACCGTTACGAATACTTAGGAATTACCTTACAAATAACGATAACTCCGCACAGGAGCGCACAGGAAGAAAATGTGAACCAAATCATCGGAATCATCAAGGATACCCAAGGATACCTAACTATGCACCCAGCTATGAAACATTTTAACGTCAAACTGTGACCTACATTAAATTAACTTATAGTTTTAAAACTACGAGACTGTTAACATCGCAGCACCTGCTGGAACTCGAAAAGTGAAAGCAATATAAACATTAATTTATTTCCCGTTGATTGCTCAGGACCAGACTTAACTGTTGTTTTTTAAGCTAAGTACCTTGAATTAGCTGTTGTGTTAAGTGTCACAACAATAGATCAAAGTTGGTCGCCGTGCTAGTGGCTAGTGACCGACCAGGATTAATTAAAAAAAAACACCACTGGTCTCTGTTCATAAAGTACACTAATTGTTCGCCAGAATCTAGTGCATACCACGCTTTTATGGTGGCGCAGCGCCCCCTCCCCATGTTACTTAAGGCACCCCCAGCGTCATCGTGCAACAGTGCAATCAAACTTAAGAAATCGGGCGCTGCAAGCGTCGTACACCCTAGGCAACCAACTCAATAAATACTATACCAAGACTCTATTGAAAGTAAAAACATGGAATTTGCGAGAGGCAGGCCAAAAAAACAAACACCTACTGACGCGACGAACATGCCATGGATTTCACCATACATATGTACGAATAATACGTTTCACCTTTACGTGCATATACAGCAACGTCAGAACCGACAGATACCATATAATCAGAAGAAGGGAATAACAAATTACTGTTACAGTTTGAAAAGGACAGCACACCAAAGACATTGCTTCTAAATCTCCTAAATTATTTGTGTAATAAAATAACCAATATTGTTCAAATACGTGTTTTTTTCGATGTAGGGGTAGAACTAACCGGAGCAAGTGATCCTCCGAAAAGAGAGCAGTTATACTTTATGATTTGGTTGTGGCTCACCCAGGACCATCTTAAACTTTACCTTAGGAGATCATACAGCTTACCTCATCGTACCTGTAATTGTCATTTCTTATACTTTTTTATCTGAAGAACCGAACTTTCCTATTCGGTTCAGGTATTCTCCGAAACAGCCATGACCTGTAAGGTGCTGAGTCAGAGTGGAAGAGAGATTCATCTATAACATTGCATCCTAAGGTACCATCTGAGAAAAGTGGGACAAGAGTTCAGGGAACTATGCAGGTTATATTAGAAAGACCTAGATACGTTCGATCATATAATCTGCTCGTACAAGTCAGCGAAATGTGTGCGATACTACCTCCTTACCAAGGTTCAGTTAGCCTAGGATGTGGGCAGGCTATCGCCCAAGAATATTGTAAAGTTCATAAATAACCAAGGGTTCATTTCGCGTTCGGCAATTGGGGCCTAATAATCAATCTCGTTGCAGTTGATACGAGGTTTGCTTCCTCACCAGCCCACTAAATCTATATTTGTAAAACCATTTCAATAGACCGACTTTACTCTGGGACATTATCTTGTTAACCTGAGCGCAGCCAGCCTGAGTGACCAGCAATACACATTTTTCATCACCTCCCCTGCATTTAGGGATCCAAATAGGGACTGTTGCCAGTAGTTTCCTGACGTTTACAAGCAATCATTATGGACTATTTGAATTCGCAGTTATCCTTCATCGGTAACATCCAGGATTTTCTAGTCCTGTAAGGTCGTTGGCGCACGAGTACGTTAAAACTATGAAAGTAACAATTCTTAACAAATTTAGATTTTAATTGTTTAAATAGCACTAATGTGTCATTTGTAGTTTAAAAGATCATCAAAATATTGAAAAGCATTGCCGATATTGTCATAAAGTAATTAGTATAAGCCATGGAATTCCGTTGGGGCAAATTTGCTATCCATGCTATCATATGAAAGACCCACATTCATATTCTACCCATTACTATGATGCAACAATGCAACAATGAATGGTGTTTCTTATTCACAAGAAATGGATGCTTTCTATTATGCATGAATTTATCATTTAGTATAAATCTTGGTTGGTACAATTTTCCAATCTATTTCATGTACGAATAGCAAATTTCCGTTGTTTAAGTTTAAACTGTTTTTAATCCATCAAACTCGGTTTTATTACATTCTATTTAGTGTGACTACTTTCCTCGGATCCTAAGGATATCCCATTAGTTTTTTACTGTTTATCGGTGTTATAGCATTTGACAACGCCTTCCAAACACATGAGCTTTCATCTTGCGTGATCTGGTCTCACAGTGTGAGAATTAGCATAGGTGCTTTTTACGGGAATGAGTTACAGGCCCTTCGCCCAACCCTCCTCTCTATTCAGGGCTTGGGAAGAATGCAGTACGAGATCTCACATTACGCCAGTGCGTAAGTGCCCTACACACTCTATAACTGTAAGCAATTTTTATTATATATCATGTAAGATAGGGAGATCTGGACCATTAGATAGAATATTTACATGTAAACTTGTCAAAACTAACCTATATTAAATGAAACAGTTGAGTAAAACGATTGGCTACTAACCTAACCTAACCTAACCTAACCTAACCTAACCTATATTAAATGAAACAGTTGAGTAAAACGATTGGCCCAATGATTCTTCGGTTCCTACCCGTGCTTTACTATTTTCCGAGTTGGTTTAATCTTTTATTTGCAATAATTGACAGCCACATATCATGGCTTAATTCTTTTGATCAAATAAAATAATCCCATTCCGTGTGTTTAATGTATTCAAACCCCACTCTGGATTTTCCCCATTCCACAATATCCCAAATTCATAGTTTGAATTAACTAATAGTTGAGAAAAAAATATTACAGAAAAATTATTAATTATTACATACAGTTAGGTAATGAAAGCAATTTATAATATAGTAATTACATTAGAATATAAAATTAGATATCATCAGAAATATTTATACCAGAAAAGTTATAAGGCATGTTCATTCAAAAGTCATAGGTCAACGTTCAATTTAGATAAAGTGGCTGTCTCCACTTCTTTGACCTCTAAATGCTCTTTGCCCGATGACATTTATGTCCTCCCTTCTTAGTGATTTATCTTGTAACTCTAGTATAAGAAGGTTTTTCTTTTAAGAATGCATATATGTGCCTAATTTATCTTCTTACAATTGATTTTGACCTAACATCGCTACGCCTGTATATAATGTATATTGTAAGAAAATAAATACGCAGCACTCAATTACCCTTCTTTAAAAAAAAAATAAAAAAAAAATATTATTACACAATTTAGTGCAGTATTGTGGTACTATTAAACATAATAAATAAAATATGTTGTGCTTCGTAGCGAGTCGAGGAAAATAACAATAAGATTTCCTGAACAAATATTATTCATTAATTTATTTTACCATAACCCGGGTCAGTTCTTTTAACGTGAAAACTTTAAATACCTCGAGAAATATGCCCTCTATGAAAAAATTGTAGGTAATCAAGAAGTAACCATTCCATGGTGGAAATATGATCCTAGTATACTCAGCCCCCCATACCCCACCCACAGGGGTAGAGTGGGGGTAACTTTTAAATTTTAAATGGCTACCCTTATTTTAAATGCATATTCGAATTGTACGACTAAAAGTAAGTAAGATTTGTTCGAAACATTTTTTGGTACTTGCTTCTGTAAGCGGTAAAAATTAATTTTATGAATTTATTTTCCAATGTCAAAATCGGGCTAAATTATTTTCTTGGCTTAGTACACAGTTTATTATTACAGCTACACCTAGTAATGATTACAGAAAATGTTTCAAATTATACACGATTTAAATGCATGTACAACTAACCCTCGATATACGCGGTCTTGAAAAAAACGTTTTTGATTATCGCGATTAAATGTATTGATCTCACCGATAACCGCGATATTCGAAACCATGATTTTGGAGACCGCGTGTGATTAACAGATCGCCTCAGTGTAAGGGCATGTCATAAAGTATCGAAAATGATTACTTCGATACTTTCGATAAGTATCGACATGTGGTATCCATATTTATCGATACCGATACTTTTACAATTTATATTCGAATATTTTATGCCCTTAAAAGTAATTTATATGTTTACAAAATATTGCACGATTTTTTTTTGAAATTTTTTAAATATTCTATTCCCAAATCAATCCTGTAGATATCATATATTTCCGTGTTTTAAATCTGGTGGTAGATCATATATCCTTCAGATTGATTTATTATTGCATTCCGATCATGAGTTGAATTTATTGTAAATCAGGAAAAGTTTTAATGATTTATTTCCTGGATTTTAAATGGAATTACATTGCACTATTAATTTATTATGAATTATTAAAGCAGAAACTAACTAATTAATTATAGTTATTTCGTAATTATTGTACTAACGAACGTACGTTTCTAATAATTAAAATTAATTTTAAATGCAAAATACTCGGATAAAAATAATATGGAAATAAATACATTGTCGTCTCCTCCGGCGTAATTACAAAATTTACAAATTCAGTTTGATTGAAAATAACTATCATATTATTTATTTATGATGGCATGTTTAACAACACATTTTAACAACAAATCCACAAGTCGCAGGTGGAAAACTCCACATACAGATCAAAAATAAAAACAAGACAACACCATAATTTACCAACACCGATCATTTATTAAAAATTAAACAATATAAAAATACGTTTGAAGTTAAACTGGTGCATGCTAGCCGACTTTAGATGGCGCATAACTCAGAAACCGTCAATTTTACTTTAATTTCCCTTTTTTTCTAAATATGTGTATTGTTTCAACTTGATAGAGAGGATTTTTTGCTCCTTTTAATTTAACCCTCTGAAGTTTTTTTTTTTAATTTTTGTAGCATTTTCTATCACGACTTATTAGCATTGAAAGACTGGTCATACAGAAAATAATAACTTGTAATCCGTACTCACAATTTTTATTTTGCGACAGATATGCACACTTCGATTGCAAGGGAATCTTTTTCTCGCACTGATGTTGCTACTTCCGATAGAGGCACTTATAAACCAAGCATATTTATAAAAGTTGATACAGGGTGGAAATGGGGGCTATCGAGGTAGAAGTTCATTAGCCTGCCTTTTTCTCGTAATAGGCGAATGGCCTCGAATGTTAAAAACTGTTTGGATTTTCCAACTGGCCTGACGCCCACTAGCTAATCGCAGGAAATTGTATGACCCGTTTCAAGTAAGTGGTGTGCGACTGCAGATTTTTCGAACGTTTTATTTTTGAAATGTGCCATATGTTCTTTGAACCGTATGGCAATTGACCGTTTGGTTCGACCAATATAAATTTTGTCGCAGTCGTCACTACCATTCTTGTAAATTCCCGATTGTTAAAAATATCAATCTTGTCCTTGGGACTACTCAAAATGTTTATTATGGTGGCAAACTTGAATATGCGATTGTTAAATTATATTTTTGTATATTTCGTCAAAGCCCGTGATGATTATATTATATGGTATCACCATATATTTATTTGGTTGATTCTTGAAGGGCTGTGCTATTTTTGACTGATAATTTTGTTCGCATTTTATTGGACAAGCTGTCAACTAGAGTTGGGGTATATCCATGGTCAACAGCAATCTTTTAGATATTTTTAAGCTCAATTGAAATCGGGTTTTGTTCAGAGAATATGTCAACAGACGGAGAGTTTATGTTGAATTGGGTTGTAAGAATTATTGTGAATGTACGTATTACAGTTCGTCGCTTTTCTGTAAGTATCAAAGGACGGGTTGGTGTTTTCTCTATAAACCAACAAATCCAAGAACGGGAGTTTACCATTTCTTTCTTTTTCAATTGCAAAATTGATGAATGGGTAGATTGAATTAATCTGAAGTAAGAAACCGTCAATATCGCCAATGGCCGTGTCAAAAATGGCAAAAAAACATCCTCAACATACCTTAACCAAACTCTGGGGTATTAATTTCACGTTGCCGTCAACTATGTTTCAAAATGACTCGGGAATATGTTTGCTATAGAGGGCGGTAAAACTTTCCCATGGACTTGCCATTATGTTAATAAAATTTATTATTGATCTGGAAAAAGTTAATAATTAGACAATGTTCTGCGAGACTAATATATTCCCGGATTGAGAAATCGTCGTAATTATTTGATATTAGAATATTTCTTAGTTCTTTTAAGGCAATGTCAATTGGAATACTTGGAAATAATGATGTGAAATCAAAAGATATCAATACTTCAGTGGGCTCTAATTTTATGTCTTTTATGCGGAAGACCATAATTATAGACCGACCTTCTGATTTTTGATTGTATTTCGGCGATTAAACGTGATCATATTTGATCTATAGGAGAAAATTGATCTATAAAGAAAATAGAGATTAATCAATAAGAGTGTATTTTGTTTTCAGTCGTGTAGTTTAAGGGTACACTAGTCTTTATCTAACGAGACATGTTTTCCTCAATTTGAAATTTCCACAAAATTTACGGAGAGCATGAAGAAGACAATAGAACGAGAACTAAAGAGAACTAGATAAGTGCACATGTGATTATTCCACGTGTAGATTCTTTTAAATAGCGTTAACCATATAAAGAATTTATAGAATTTATAACATTTATGTTTTTTGCAGGAAATCCACAAAAATCAACATAAAATGAAAGTCACATAAAACTGCTCATCTTTTCCTTCCGTTCTTCGGCTGTAAAGTACTGATCTCTACATTCATTTTTGATATGTAATCATGGAAAAATCCAACATAATTGCGACGAAACAATCACTCGAAACGTTTTCCGATGATATTGTATTATATTTTGATCAATTGGAGCTTCCTCTTGTTTAAATTATGTCTAAAAAATCAAAGGTCAGCTTTTGCAATGTTTCCAAATTTTGGTTAAACTGTCACCCAGTTTTCTTGTGTTTTCTTTTAAGAAAATAATCATATGAATAAGTTTTCTTTCGGACTTGTTTGTATCTTTAAAACTATGGTTTTATTGCAAGTATTTCATTCATTGTAGTTCATTCCTCAGCATTTCAATTGTATCAATAGAATATATGAATACACATACGAAGCGGTGGGGTTTTCCGATGTGGCGATCCGGGTTATATGGACGGAGAGGGGCTCTGTGGAAGAACTCGTGCGGAGAATAGGAAGGGAAGTGGAAGAGGCAAAGTAGAATTAGCAGCAATACATTTAACCCGACATTCTAGAAGGTCCAGGTGATCAGACGAAGACCATGGTACTTCGGAGATAAGAACTTGTCTATAGTAAGATGATATATAAAGTATGAAGTCAAGATATAATTTAAAACAAGCCTCTGGAATGCAATAGGACTCAGTAGTTTAATGATTTCAATTGTAATTGGAGAAAGGTGTAATTTATAAATAAATGCATATACATTAGAAGGTTCTAATAAGCTTGCTACTGCCCTATATACTAACGATCACTTACCTAGGAAACTTTCCCGAAAACTCTTTTCCTAAAGCAATTGCCCGGCGGCATATTGATTTTTTATTAACAATACATAAGAGAAAAAGTGAAACAAAACAAAAATGTTCAGCAACAGTATGTTATATGTGTGCTGTGCACGATGTTATATGGTCGAATCTTGGTGGATCTACACCGACAGCATTCAAATCAATAGAATTAGCCTCAAAAAATGAATAATTACTTTGAAAAATAATTGGTTGCAGCTAATGAGCACGGTAGATGCTAGATGCTCGTTAAATGTAACAAAGAAATGTGCCTCTTTATATGTTGTTTATATGTTCCAAATTACGTTCCCATATTTTTAGGTTGGAGGCCTAAAAGGCCTAAAATTAAAGTTTTCAATATTCCAAGTAACTACCTATAAGAAATGTCCTGTTTCCTTGTAGAAACACATTATTTTTTATTACAAATTCTGTTGATTATCACCCACGTTTGCCGAGAAGATATTAGGTTTATTCTCTTATTTACCACAGTAAAATTTCACTAGAAATCAACTAGAAAGTCAATGAATACAAATTTCTTCATTGACATAAATCATAAGATACAATGAAAGAAGACCATTCCATTCCAACAAATACAATGTGCTAGACTAAAAATTTACATTCACGATATAGTGAAATGATCATCGATTGATGACAGTATAACCATAACCAATTTAAGCCGAATTGAATTGCGGTCGTCAATAAAATTGTGGTCGTGCGCGGTTAGTGCTAAATGGATTCGCTGTATGAACTTGCAGTGTACACACAGTGTGCACACGATTAAATTGTCAATAGGCAGGTGGTTGGCGGATTTGAATAATTGTCGCTCTCGAGAGGAAGCAGCACGGTGGTGGTGGAGGCGCCAGTGAGTGCACGCCCGACGATGGTTTGCTGGTTGCGCAAAGTTAACCGACGCAATTGTGCATGTGAGGCGCAGCCCAAACTGATGGTAATCGTGTTTATATTTTCGATGCTAGCGCATGCTGAGCGTACTCACATTGCTGAATGTCAATGTAGGAATATGGACCAGAGTTATGCGATCTGATTACAAGTTAAATTCTGTCGAATTCAGTTGAATTTACGGTTGATTATCCTGAATTAGAATATATATAGAATTTGAAAGTAACTTTATGACCTTGATAAGATAATTAAACACATTATTGTTAGTATTATTGCATTCATATAATTTATATAAAATAATATAGATCGTCCCAACCAATAAGTGGAACCATGGCAAGCTGAATAATGATATAATTCAAAATTTAATTTAACTGAATTTACATTGATTAAAATAACATCGATACATATTCACATATTTATTCCTATCAGTAGTTTTAGCTATGGAAAATTGTATTATATTTGGGAGAAATTTAAACTTATGTTCGCAATAAAAAGATATATAAAACAAATCCAATTGCAGTAGCTATTTTAAAGAGTCTAAATAAGTCTAAGCATCTTAATCTCTGTTTAAACCTAGAACGCGCAAATTACCTGGATGGCAAACGCCTGGAAGGCATTAAGCAAGCTGTCAGCAAAGTTCTGAAGTTTTGCTGAGCGCATCAGAACTCTCCCGTCTAGCCTAAACTTTCAATCCGCTTAAAATAGTTGATTATTAACTTTGCGTCGCTATGATTTCAGACATGTTGTAGAGTTTCTTGGGTATAAATCTTTTCTCTTTGCCAAACAGAAACACTCATCAATTTTGACATTTTTATCTTTATTTTTGCATATATAGACAACCTTTACTGGCACATTACTCCCCCCTCCTTCCATTACATAAATTCATTATAACAAGTAACAAGTAAAACTTAACATACTAAATACTATAAAACAAAAATTGATTAAATAAATATCATTTCATTTCATTTAATCAATTATTTCATTTATTTTTTGTATTTCACTACAGTATTCTTTCGTTTTGAAAACGATTATCATTTACATTATATAACAGACAATTGGACTAATTCATGGATGCATGTATCTTCATTAATATAGTGTATAACGACACAAGTGTGGTAAAGATGATTTTGGACACGCTGCGGTGCCGCAGGAACCAATAGACGCTTACACATGAGTATCGTTCAGTAATGTTTTAGAAATTATAGCTTGTTTGTTGTTTGTTGAATAGAGAAATTTTAATAATAGGCGACCCTGATGACCAACTAAACATATTGTTACTTAGTGCTATTATAGAATTTCAAGTCAAGCCAGGGATTATAAATAATTCAAAATCAAGTTATTTTCGTGTTTTAATTAAAAAGTTCATGTTTTAGTTAAAAATTTGCCCTTAAGGCCATATATAACCAAATTAATTTGTTACACAACTTTGAATATTTATGGGGCAAATGGCTCAAAACAGTGAAATATAGTGTTATCAGAAATTATTTGTAATATTTAAGTGTTACACATACGAACATTTTCATGCAATTGAGCTACTCTCCTAGTAAGATGAGAATCGGGTAAAAGCAAGGATTGAGTAATTTATCAGAGAAACTGCTTCAGAAGTTAGTGGCAAATTTAGTTCTGTATGTCTATGATGAATTGCATTAATCTCTGATTTCTATCCATAGAAATTTGACAAATATTAATAAAAGTGTGATCTCTGGAAGAAGTCATTTTAAGTTGTGGCGTTTCCCGTCACACTTTGGCATGCTGTAGATTTAGCATTTTTGTTTCTTCAACTAAGTTTCTATACTTCCCTTCCAACATGTGTTTCTCCAAAATCCCCACTAACCAAATGTTCGTCCTAGGCTAATTTCTTCTTCCTGGACTGACCTTTTTTCACCTGAGACTGCATGGTGTTTTCTTTTCCTAGTCTCGGGACTCAGTCTTTTGCTTTCATACCGACGATATCTCTTCTACTGCCTCGCGATTGTCACTGTATTCTTTGTTGTTTGTTTGTAAACGTTTCGTATCTGTCTTGTAATAAACTGTGTATATATCTTCAACCTCTCTATCACTCATCTATCACACTATCATGCATTTAAAGCTTATTTGAATATACAGAAACATAAATAATGTTGACATTCCGCCATCAACATTTCCATCGGGCAAGTTATTAAACCATAAACACATAAAGAGATAAATACAAACAATGTAACCCACGTTCCATGCCCGACTACATATTGACTGCCTCAATATGCCCATTCTAGTCGCCTCCAACACCAATCCTAGAATCATCGTACCACCTCCCTCATCCCGCATATTTGGACGAACATACTATGTCCATGTAGTGATAGAGTGTGAGATGTTTTGCGAGTGCTAGCATGCGTTTGCAATATGGGCGGGTGCACGCATCATACTGCCACTTAATGCGGAAATTTAGTGCTTTGTCCACGCTGCATGCACATTCGCTCACAGTACGACAGTGATAGCGGCGATAACAACCGACCGAACGCAAGCTATCTGGTCGCATATACACAATTTGTGGACGCACTGTGTATACGTGTGTATGCCTTGGTTTATGCATACAGTAATAAGTGAACAATTATAAGTTTGTCAATTTAGCGGCAGCACTCGTACGTCGGAAATGCATTCTGTTCGCATGCCTCAATTATGCCGCCCCCTACCCTCACTACCTAACAGGATATGCTTCGCGAGACGGTGAGGCGGACGTGCTTTACAACGCCCCACCAGACGAGGATTACAATAACATCTCATGAGTATTATCTGTACATAATTCCATTCAAACGGGCGACGCGACGCGTGAATCGGATTCGAAGATATACCATGGAAATGTATTCTGATAGGAAGCATTGGTCGCCTATAATTGAATGTGGGAATATTTGTCAAACACAAAGATATTTTGAAAACTGATAATGTTATTTACGTCGCGTCCCGTTAAATTACATTCGGCAGCGTATATAAAAATTATACTCTTTCATTCTCTCTATGAAAAATGTGGACATTTTCAGTTGGACGAGAGAATGAAGATAATGGTAAGCCCTCATTTCAAATCGGGTGCAGATTTTGGTATGCAAACATGCCACATTCAACTTTGAATATTCTAGTGTAATTATAAGTATACATCAAATGTTTTAGTATTTAGACTGCATCATAAACAAGAAAGGAAGGGGTTTGATGTTTGATTGTTCCGTTGGTTAGGAGTAACAACGTGACGAGGCAACGTGTACGAATGAACTCTCCTTTATTCATATTAACCTATTAATTTATACTTATAATAATGTTTACTTAAGCCTAATTCTAATACTAAGTAATATTGAACTACATTGAATTTATTCGATAATGTATTTGATAATGGTCAACAGTGTCAGAATGGCAAGGTCGTTCCTCTTCTGACTACAGGGTACCAGGGACCAAATTGCCACCCTAGCACGTATGGTATGTATGTTATGGTATATGGCGGGTATGGCACGTATGTGATTACGCGTAAGAAGAGGATGTACGCCATCTTTTTGGACCTTAAGGCAGTGTATGACACTGTACCGCGTGCGAAGCTCCTTAAATATTTGAAAAGGCAGGGAGTGTATGGAGAGGTGTGTGAATGGTTGTGTCGGGTGTATGAGCATACGTGAGCTGCGGCGAAAGTTGGTGAGAATGTGTCGGAGAAGTTTGGGGTAAATAAAAGTGTCAGACAAAGATGTCCAATAAGTCCTTTGTTGTTCAACCTTTATGTGTCGGAGGATGTATTCGAAAAGGGCAGGATGAAGGGGTTATAATAGGAAAGAGTAAGGTGTGGATGTTGTCATATACGGATGATGTGGAATTACTGTCTCGAACGATTGAGAGAATGAAAGGAATTATGGAGAGTGGAGAAATGCATGAAAAAACGAGGCTTGGTGGTGAATGAGAGGAAAACGAAGTATATGGTATGCTGTTAGAATGCGGATGGTAGAGAGAGAAAGGAGAGGTTAGAATGGAAGAGTGAGGGAATTGAAAGAGTGTTTTTTAAGTATCTGGGGTTTGTGTTTTCTTGTAACGGAAGGCGGAAGGAACATATCAGATGGGTACTAAGGCGAGCCAGATGTGCATTGGGGCGAGTGAAGAGTAAATGGCAGAAAGAATGGAGGAATAACTGGTACATCGTCTTAAAACTCTGGAATGCACGTTGAAACCGATTTTAATGCATAGTGTAGAAGTTTGAGGTTTAGGCGAATAGGAAATCGAAGATCAGGAACAAACGTGTCTTACTAAAGATCTAATGCGACTGGAAAAGACCACGCCACGATATTTAAGCATTCAAGAAGCAGGGAGAATGTCGATAAAATGGAAGAGTGCATGGAGAATTGCGAGGTATGAGGAATATCTGTGTAGAATTTGTGACCCTAGACTGGTTAAGAATGTGTAGGAAATTTGACTGTAAAAAATCAAGATGTTGACCGTATCCTCTGCCCAGGATCACTGGAGACGAATGTATGTCGGAAGTAAGGAGGGGTAGAGTAACAAGAGAAGTAAAGTAAAATTAGGGAAAGTACCAATAACCCTGGATATAAAGATATTCAAACGATCGGCAGGCGTCCAAAGTATATAGGAGACAAGAAAATTAGTGAAAAGAAAATACTAGTGGCATGAGCAAGATGCGGGTCTGCAGAGCGGAGGAGAAATGTATGGGTGGGGAATAGTATGTTAGGTGTATACTTTGTGAAATGGGCCAGGATACATGTAAGCATATGGTGAATGAATGTATAGGGCTGGAAAGGGTATGGTCGTGAGTGGTTAGGAGTGCGGGAAAGGGAGTGCAAGATTGGTTGAAAGAGAATTACAGGAGGGTGACATCGTTAAATGTCCTGGCGAAAAGAAAACAATGGCTATGATTTTTTATAATAAATGTCTTTTGTGAAACATTAAAAATAATCCGTTTTTCAAAAACGGTAATAATTGTTCCTGGAGCCATACAAATAGTGACAAATTTAACTCTAAATCAATTGATGTATATACTATATAACCTTTATTGGCATACTCGTGCCCTTACAATCCCACAACAAGAAATTGCAATAAGAAAACTAATAACAAATAAACACATATTCAAATAATAACAAAAACCCAATTAGAACACCAGAATAACCACTCTATGCACATATATCAATAAAATTAATGAGTCACTTTTCATACCTCTCTTCTTCTCCTTCTTACATTTATCAATGTGGTGATTGACGCTAACCCCTTCCCTGTCTCTTCCAACCACATCTCTACCCGATTTCCTCCCTTGTTCTCCTTCAAAGCCCATTCCTCCTTCACCACCTTCACCTCCTCACATTCCCTTGCCAGGTACTCCCAGGTATCCAAGCCTTTTCCACATAACACACACCGGGAGTACTCGGGCCCCATCCATCCCTTACGCCCTCTCTCCTCCGACCCACATCATCATCCATGTATCATCATCCATCAATTGATGTATGATTTATATAGTTTATGGCAAATAATGGAAAAACAATTCACTAGAAACAGTTAATCTTTGTAGCTGTTCCGTTATCGAGTTTGCTGCTGTATTTTAGCACAAGAATAAGGACCTTAAAGGCCCCGATGAAGGGTGCTGCGCTTGGAATGGTAAATCCAATCTGCGAAATTGGAAATTTTACTAAAACGGATAGGCGCACACCACAGTGCAGATCATTACACTGCCCTATCAATTCAATAAGGCCACTTGTTCCGGTTACCAAACCATGGTGCAACTCAGGTTATAATTCCAAATACCGGAACATTCAAACGAACATCCAAAGCTACTTGTAGAAACAATATCTTAACCATTCCTAAGTGAAAACAAATAATTACAATCTCTCAATATTTGTTGTAACAAAAACCAAATTTCAACAAATAATTTCATATCGTGATTGGTCTTGTATTCTATTTAACGAAAATCTTATTAAGAATGAAGTGCGAGGGGGCTCTTTGGTACAAGCACATCCAGCTCTTATTTTAGGTAAAGAAAATTCGCTAATACCAATTTGGGAGATGAAATATAGATATTTTTAATTTAAACTCATCGTTTTCAAATCTAGAGGCAAACATCTTTACCAAGGTAACACTTTACAAATAAATATTCTGTTATAATCAGTGATTTCATTATTAATATAGTTAAAGAAAAACAACTACCGACATTTATAAAGAATTCTAACATTTCTACACTGATGACTGGGCCAACGTACATTATGCCACAGAATAAAGACTCAATCCCCGACGTCATTTTAATGACGAAAAATCTGTTCGCTTTCATCTCACTAGTTAATTGTTTCCGGACCTTGTTTCTAATCATTTATTCCTCAGTAGTCGTATTAACATAAGCGTTCAAATAAGACAGCAAATAGCAGCAACAAAAATCTATATATCTATACAAACATTTTTACCTTTACTTTTTGCGACACAAACCAATTTCGGAATGTCTATTATCATTATGTTCTGACACTAAGAACAATCCTTTAATGTTTGTAACTCATGATAGTGGAACATACAGTAACGGAAGACAATCATTTGATATTCTTAAACAACTTCATTGAATGTTCCACCTAGATATTTATAAAATTTCGTGGTATATCCTGATATTAAGGAAAATTATTTCGCTCTACCTGAGAGTCCTGACGGCGGACTCTCTGGTGGCGGCTGCTGGTGTCGGGCTCGCTGTTGGTGCACTACGGTGTCGACTGAGTTACTGAATGAATGTGATGACGAAATGTCGACTATATATAGCAGGTGAAAATGCTGACGCGACCATTTCTTTAGTTCGTCACAGCAGAACACGTTGTTGCGATCACGCTGCGCCGTGTCGAGTTTGAGATGTCAGCATTTTCGATTTTTAGTCTCGGCGGCCTGTTCGAAATGTTAATATTAAAATACATGTTTGTGCAGAATTATTAATTTTTAAATATATGTATAAATAAAAGAATGTAACGAGTGCACTCTTGGAAATAGCAAAATGAAAGAATTTTCCAGACTAGTGGCACAGCGGGATGGAACATAATGCTGACCATAAGGTCCCGAGTTCAATTAACAGTGGGGATTTATAGTAAAATGAATTCTTCTTCTTACCAATAGTATTAGCGTTTAATTAAATATAAAATCAAACTAAAAATATGAAAGAATACAAATACATATTATTCCTAACCTTAGTAATGTAATAAAATGTATACAAAAATTTATTCTTATACAATTTTTGTCGGCGCTTTTTGAGAAACTCTGGCCGACTCCATTCATATCTTGTTTATTTCATTCTTCTAATTCTTCCCTCCGACGATTAATAAATTGTATGAGGCAAAATAAATCAGAATATAGGTTTGAAACGCAATATGTTAAAAAATAACTAGGACTGCGTTCCACTTTCTCTAGCTGTTTCATATTTACTCCGTCTTTGTCTTTGTCTGATTTTTAATGAAGACATACATGCAAGCGTCTGTTGCGATTGTGAGATTGGATCATGAGATATAACTGCATGAGAGGATTTTAATGTAATGCTCGCGTAAATAGCTGTTCAGAACGTTGGAAAATATTACTGCACAACAATTCTTAGAGTGCTTATTGTTTTTCAATCGGTGTAGAAATTCAATTAAATCACCATACTATGTTCAACTTTCAATACCCATAAAAAATTCAATTATATAATAACAAATCATCTAAAATGCATTTACATCTTTTAACGCCTATCATATGGAATATAAGGAACATATTCAACAAATTACATTGGTTGTGGCTTAAGCCTAGAAGAGTACAATTATTAATAAGATATATGTTTTCCCTTTTGTGTACTATGATTTCATCTAGTGATTCCCAATAATTGTATTTTTCTTGTTTTCTTTCATTTTCGTCAGGTCCATATGTCATTATTATTTTGTCCTCTGTTGTAGTTATTTGCATCTCTATCATCATTATCATTTTATTCACAAATTCCCATTTATTAATTTTACTTCTCACCTGTTCATGTGTTATTTTTACCTTAACCCCGCTCCTTATAAACAAGTGTCCTTTTCCTATTTTTTTACTCCTTTATCATTTAGTTACATCTCTGTTACTCCCAAAAGTTTAATTCTGTCTTTTTAAACTCTATTCATTGTGACCCCTTTACTCCTCATTCTCCACATTCCATGATTCTAGGCGTATTTTTTCGTATCCGTGTTTATCTTTTTTTTTCAATTTTTTTTTTTCTATTCAGATTTTTCTTTCCAATTTTTTAAGTCATTGAATTGGAATAAATCGTTATTTATCCATAGTTTCTTGTATGCAATATTTACCCTTTTATTCCACCTTTCTCTTGTATCTTTTGCTATTTTTCGTAATGCTCTCTGAAATAGTTGTTTTCTTTAGCCCTCAATCTATGTTTTACCTACATTATCTTAATCTTGGTTTCAAGGAATCTAGTATTGTTAATAACATTTTGTTATTGTTCTTTCTCACTTCGTATGTTCTCCCTGCTTTTACCTCTATTTCAATATCTTTCTTTAGCATATTTTCTACTGCTTCTTTCTCATTATCACCAGTTTCCAATCCCTTTATGAGTATGTTGTTCTTTTTCTTGGCCCTCGCATTTCTTTCCAACATTATTTCTAGTTTTTCGATTCCTTCAACCATATTTCTTATTTAGCAAACTTGTCCACTTTCATGGTAATTAGATGGGTTAATTTCATCTGCTTCTCCGCTTGTGTCCAGTTGCTCCCTGTCCCTTTTAGATGTAAGAGCAAGAATTATTTTCTAGTATTATAATGTTCATTGCTCAAACATTGAGAAATTGTGTCCTGTCCCTTTTAGATGTAAGAGCAAGAATTCTTTTCTGGTATTATAATGTTCATTGCTCAAACATTGAAAAATTACACACTTTTACAAATTCTGATGAAAAATAGCATCATGCTCATTAAACTACCAACGCATTTAAACTCCATAAAACTTTAAATGGCGCTTGTAAAATGTCGAAGAAATTGCAAAAAAGGCTCGTCGCTCAGAACAGATTAAAAACTGCGATTAACAGCACGTAATCGTCCGTTAACGAGTGGAAACTGGCATAATTACGCTCACCTCCTGTCACCATTCACTCTCCATTTTTAAGCGCCCTCGAAAATCAACAGTCTAAAATACCACACCCGAAATCCTTATTCATGGCATCATATACCATCCCAAGGCCCCCCAGAGAGTCATTAACGCATGTCGATAACTAATTACCATCCAGAAATTTTCCCTCTCATTAAAAGCCCCAAGTTTATCCAGGCTTCAACCAAATTAACCTCGTAATTTAGGCCGGAATAATATACAAACATATAAGCATACAGTGCACCAGAAATTATTATGCTGTGGAATAATTGGCGGGAATTAGCAGGGAATTGGTTTAGTGGCGGAAAGTTGGTTTCGGAAAATTTGCGCAATAAGCCAGTTCGGCGGATTGTGGATTTGCATTATTCGGAGACGCAGCAGCCGCGGAAGGAGGAAATATTAAATTATGCCAACTTCAGCTGCAGCACACTTGTTGCCAATTGTGGCGCTTGGCGGTAGGCGCCGACAGACGACTGACGGGTGGTTTCAATGAGGGTGGCATAACACGCTACAATAACAACGAAAAGGGAAGAAATTGGTTTAACAAAGTGTCGATTTGGTGCAAACGAAGGCGCTTAATCATGAAAAGTGGAAAACACTGACTATGACTAAAATCCAATTCACAGTATATCTAGGAAATTTTAAAATTTAATCATTGGTATGAATAAGTTCCTTTTCGGTGTATAAAAAAACATGGTACCATGATAAAGTTGGCATCGAATGCTTTTATTTCAGAATTCCATGTTCATCGCATGTTTATGAATATGAACTTATGAATATGAACTTATTAAATTATACAGAAACGATTGATATACTGATTGAGTATGAATTCAGATTGATTAGGGTGGTATCAAAACTATGAACATAAGATAAAATCACTTATATTCATCATAATACTAGCAATAAGTTTCAGATTTTTATTGTAAATATAACAAGAATAATTAAAATTGTCTTCATTTAAACTGTAACAAAAAAAAAACGAGAAAGTTAAATAAACTCATTAGAACACAAAAATATTTAATTGCGGCAACCGCCAAATTAAGCAAATTACGCCTGAATTACGTCCGAGCGAGTGTATTAATTGAAGCGCACAGCAGCGTGGAATCAGTACAACACCGAATGCAAATTAAAAAAGGAAGCAACAAATACAAATATCCAAAGCAAATCCACATAATACTAAAAAAATGAAACTATGCTAAGACGTGGTGAAATTAAGAGTGCGAATATGTGCGCTTCACGGCGCGATGCGCCGCTAATGGTTACGGCATACGGCGCACAATTACACATTGCATTTGTAATGCCACCTGGTTGGCACGTGTAGGTATACCGCTGTAATTAAATCATCGATGGCGAAACAACGAAACTCATTGCGCGCTAGCTTTGGCGTCGCGCCCCGACGGTTAGAGAAGCCCCCCGGAAAATGCAAATTAACATCGGATTACGTATTTGTTAATTAATCGCTCGTCTGATTCTACGTTTGGCAAGTGGATGAAAAAATTGATGCTCTATTTGCTTGGGATTATTTGTTTTCGTTGTGTACACGTTACTTTGTGATCGGAGTAGGGGCGCGAACAGTGGGTATATATCACGCTTCCGTGGTGGGTTCTAGCACAGTCAAACAGTCCTAGTGTACTCGGGTACATTCAGGAGGTTTTAACGTGTTTTGTGTGTGTTACATTTCATTTTCGGAATTGATTTCATATCATTTACCATCATGAAAGTTCTGGTAATTATTTATAACCTCTTCGAACCCATTGTATATTACTTAACATTTATAATGAAGGTCTTTTTTAAATTTAATTGGAGAATCATAATGAATAATATACTTTTAACTTTTGGACACCAGGAATTCATAATTCTGATCATAAAAATCCGGGATATACTTTAACTCTTTGAACACATTATGTATTATTGAATATTTAAAATCGGCATGACCTAGGAAAATGATTCATAAGTATTATATGTAAAACTAGGAAATAATAAAAAAAGACGAGTATGTTTTTGATCACACGTCTGAATGTGATATTAAATTATTCTTATTGCTTAATCATTATTTTCGTAATTAGATATATTAGTAATTATTGTGATTACTTTTGAGCAGAGGTAACATACTTATGGTTTGTGAAATACGATTAGAATATTTTGAAATGAAGATTAGAAGTTTCTACATTTAAGACTTCTGATTTCTAACAAATTGCAAATCCTGTGGATTAATTAATTCGCAATACTCTTCTGGGAACAGTCCTTGAATGCTGGTAACTCGTGAAAGAGGGACATATATTAATGGTAGAGAAGGAATTGTGACCATCATAAATAACGTTATTGCTTGTACCATCTGTAGATTTGTTAAATGTGTTCTAGGATATGCGTAAAAGCCACATAAATAAAAAAATAACCTCACAGGGTTCCATTAAGAGGGACCAAAATAAAAAAGCCTAACTAACAAATTGACATTTTATGTGTTTATTCATGTGCTTATTCATTAATGGAACGAAAAAAGTATAATCAAATTGTTAGTTTTTGAGATATAGCAGCCTAAATTCAGGTCAGGCGTTTTACTTTAAAAAGTTTCACTTTGAGCACACTGTATGTTATTGTCAAATACAATAACTGCCATTCTGCATTTGTTATCAATAGTTAATGACACTCTGATTGTCCTAGTAATTATTTGAGCATGCTTTGAACTTATTGTATTATCAAAAAAAAGGAAATACAATAAGTTCAGAAGGAAGAAATGCAAAATTCTTTGAACATACTGTAGAATATTTGAAATTTATTAAGTCAAAATGGAGCAAACTTTTTAAACTCCTTACACCAATGGTTCTCAAACTTTATGTTGTTACGATTTTACATTCATAATTTTGTTGTTCCTTGCTATTTTCGCGATAATGTCACAAATTTCCCATGCTCAGTACTGTCTCAAGGGGACTCCAAGTTCCAGGGGGACCTCCTCCCACAATTTGAAAATAGCTGGATTAACCAAAATTTTATCATAAAACTTTACTTGACGTTTGTAAT
>WSZQ02139042.1:7970-41771 GCA_019419845.2 Weissflogia rhopalogaster
AAGCGAATTGCCCCCTAAAATTCCAAGAAAGCAATTTCACTTATCATATGTGGAAACCTGTCAACAACGGAAAAATGGTGGGCCCGAGAATTTCCGAGGCAGGTAAACTGCATTTGTTTATCTTTCAATAACTATTAAGCATGACTTATCCTGATAAATTCTGAGTAATTAAGTATAAAATCAAGTGAATATTTAGTAATCCATATATCATATAGCTTTATATTAATAATATAATAATAGTAAAATCGCGAATATTGAAATTCTTCACGAATTATACCGATTACAATAGAAGATGAAATGATATTCCGAAAATTGTAATTAATATTGTTAATAAAATTCTATTGTACTGAAATAAATATAGTAAGTTTATACTATAAAGGCAACTACGTTAGGCAGCTGGTACTTATCCCGTATCGCCTAAGAGATTTAAATCGAATCCCAACATATAACCCAACCTAATGTAACCCAAGAGAGTCTATCTAAACACAAATCCAATCTAATTAAAGCTAGTAAAATCAACTCTAATCATATCTAATGTAACCATACTCAACCCAACCTTACCCTACTAAACCAAACCTTACCTAATTCTATTTAATAATATTAAACGTTAGGTAACTCTATATATTTTTAATCATGTCTAACGTAATCGTAGATAGTCATATCTATTCCTACCTAACCCTATCTAATGTTATCAGACTTTTTTTAACCTTTTGCGAGAGGCAATTTTTTTGACTCTGTCCTATAAAATGACGATTAAAGTTTGAAATTTTCAATTCCTTCGTCCATAAAAGGAATATAGACTCCATTTTCTCCGAAACATGAATACACTGCATGAAGTTGTTCAAACAAAAAATATTGAGATTTCAGAAAGGAATATGCCGGTACAGATAGGAGAAATGAGATAATAAAGAGATAATCCATTGAGAGTTTAATTTTTTTGTATGGATATTTCTATTAACTTTTTTTCTGGGATGTCGGATGAACTTCATAGCAGTGTGTTTTATCCGTCTTCATATACCATCGATATCTATGGAAAACGATTGTGGTTATTTTATAAGCACACAAATAGCATTTATGAAAAGTGTTTATTGCCGATCATCCTGAACTTTAATTTGAAACTTATTCTTAACAAATTTGTATAGAAATATTAAAATCACTTGAGCCGTTTAGGTGTTATGTTCAATTACACTTACTTCGATTTGTACATTTTTCTTTGCTTTATTCTCTTATAAATTAAGAGAATACAAATAGAAAAGGCAAAAAGATAATTTCAATGTGCTGTAATAAGTTTAAACATACTATGATGTATTAAGAAATTAAAGTAAAGATATCACTTTACCTGCTACTTGTATTTATTTATGTACCTTGTAAGGGTCATTACACTTTCAAAAGATCTATTGATTTTCCTAATTGGGTGAAGAATTTATACATTTCTTTCATTTATCTTTGTAAATTACTCCCATTGGTTGTAAATTTCTTGCCAACCACTAATACATTTTATTATTTATATTTTAAAGACTGTCGACCGCTTTAGGTCTTTCCGCCATTAGTTTACAGTTTATAATATTATAACCAAAATATAATAATTCTTTACAATAAATATAAAAAAAAAACTATTTTTCATTGAAGTAAATCGAGTAAGGGTTGTGAAGGGACCACTAATACATTTTAATAATATTGTTGTTATGTTTAATGTCGAGAAAAAATCATATTAATTAACATTCCTGGTCTCCTCTTTATTATATAACTTTGTCTGATATGTCCAGAGTACAAAAATTGAATAAGCAAAAAAATTTTTTTTGGGTAAATATTTGAATGTAGTATTTATTGCAAGCATTTTACGAGGTTATGCGGGTTGTTTGAGATTAAAGAAGAATGAAAAAATATAATACAAGATATGCAAAAATATATGGGCAATTCTATGATGCGGTGGGGCACGTCGACGCCCGGTGGGCATAGAGGTGCCATTCTAAATTCCATATATATTTTTTTTGTTTCTGAAAAATATGCACGACTTTTCGGGCCCCTTCTGACAGTGGCCTGGCTCTGGAGAAAAAAAACGCAATAAATTTTCATATATCCATGAGCGGCGCGCATTTCGCAACATTGTGCCGACAACATTCTGACACTACCTCCATGCTACACCAAACCCACCAACTTTTACAGATTTAGATTGCTTTTATCAGAACAACTTTGTAAATGAAAGTTGAAATGAAAATTACATTTTCAAAAACAGGCAACAAGAAAGTAATTTTTGAAAGTACCAACTTACAGTTTGTCGAACGTGCAGGGTAAAAATGATTATACACAAATTTCCCACTGTAATTTTAAGATAACTTTTTTCTTTCTTGTGTAAAGTTAAGTCCTGCGTGAAAAGTAAGTTTCCACAATTAAATCCTTTGATGGAGGCGGTTGGGAACACAGAGCCGTTTTGCGTTGCACAGCGCGTCCGGAAACGTTTAATCTCACGGGGTACTCTTTTGGCGAGTGAGCGCGCGCGCTTTTAATTAACGAAACGCATTCTAATTGTTCGTAATCGGGATCGACGCGCGACACGCGAATGATAAGAGAGCGCGCGCTCTTGCGATGTGATAGTCGGGAGTGGCGGCGAGGCGCGCGATGTGCCGACGAATGTGCGACTGAACGCCGCCGATCTGCCACCACCACTACCGTCGCCAGTCAGCCGCTATCTCTCGCGACGGCGGCGCCGGCAGGCGCCATCGTGATACGCAGGGGGTGGAAAGTACCCTGCACCACTACCTGTTTTCCTCCGGCGGGTGGTTGGCGGTGATACCGTGGCGGCTGCCGGTGGCAGCACATCGGACGACATCATCGGCGTTCGTTTTTTCCGCTCGTCGAATGCCCTCGGGGACATCGATTCGCGCTGCGAGTGCATCTGCTGACGCGTCTATGATGTGTCACTGGGATCGGGGTTGGCAGGATCGCGGATGGCTTTCAGGACCTAGCCAACTTTTGTCCCCCCAAAGTCCCCACCCGGATAAAGATCGCCAAGATTTGTTGGGAGTTTCTAACAACTTATTTTTTGCTTATTACTACAAAAGATTGAAGATAGTGTCCCCTGATCCTTGATCTCAAAGCTTTCACGCAGGACTTTTCAATGGTAAATCGTAATTTGTTAATTATATATCGGGAAAGTTTTACTAAACGCTATAGAGCATTTAAACAAACGCTAATTGTTATAAGCTGATGTGGCAGCATTTCTAGGCAAACCGCGCTAGAAGATGATGAGCCTTCTGGAAGATGATCGTACAATGCCTCCAGACGCCGCATTCATCCATTCATTCCACATATTATTATTCTAATGTGAAAAACATGCGCCAATCGCATTGGTGTATGTTTACGCCTTTCCGTGCAAAGAATGCGCGGAATTTTCGTAATATTATTAATAGTATTAAAACTCGCACAGCTCCCTGGCTTGTGCGCGTTAGTGCTTTCCAATTATGCGCGTCTGTTAGCTTTTCTTGTGCGTCGAGAGGGATGCGTTGGTATTTTCTGAATAGTTCGTTGGAAATATTTTAGAGTATACTTATACCTACATTGGTATGGTCTACAGATGAAAATAACATTGTTTCTTATTTTATACATTAGAATACAATTGTATACCAATGGATAAATTGTTATTGAAAATATTGAGCTAAAAATAATGCTATAAAGTAAAGTTATTTTATAAACAATTGTATGTACAATTTAATTTGGGTATGAGATCCGTTTCATATTATAAAATTCATGTGGAATGTATGACCAAAAGAAGAAGCTGAATTTTCTTTTTACATAACTAGGTTTTGATATTGTCAGCAGGAATTTGAAAGAACCTTTCGACCGAGATAGTCGTTAACTTCGGAAAAGACTGAGATTTATCCAAATCATAAACCTAACATAACCCATCTATCTCAGCCCAACCTCGCTTTTTGTTTGAGTTTACTGAGCATCGACTACTATGGTCATTAGCTCTATTCAATTCTTTTTCAATGTAATTAGTCATATTATAGGCTAATACTATTAATAAGAAGAATTCACTTTACTATGCGTCCCACCGAGAATCAAACCCGGGACCTCATGGTCAGTAGCCATAGACTAGACCACTGCACTACTTTGCTGGACAGCCTAACCTAGCTTAACCCAAACTTACCCAACTGTTGAGTTGGTTGCCTAGAGAATTCGATGACATTGGGGTGCCCTAATTAGTATTGTATGTGTGTGTGTGGGGGGGCTGCTGCACCACTATAAAAGCGTGGCAGACGTAGCTCTCCGTTTTTCGTCCTCTGGTGAATTTGTTGAGTGGTTGTTAAGTTTTTTTTGTTCTTGTCATTTTGTTCTAATAAAGACGTTGTGGTGATTGAAATCATATACTTTGTGAGCAGAGTCCTAGCTGTAACCTAATCTAACCTAACCTAACCTAACCCAACCTAACCTAACCTAGCCTAACCTAACCTAACCTAACCTAACCTAACCTAACCTAACCTCACCTAACCTAACCTAATCTAATCTAACCTAACCTAACCTAGCCAAGCCTAGCCCAACCTAACCAAACCCAACATAACCCGACCTAATCAAACCTAATTTAACCCAACCTAACACAATGATACCCAAACTAACCCAACCGAACGCAATTTTACGAAACCCAACCTAACAGAATCTAACTGATCCTAACTCAACCTAACTCAGCTGGCAACCCAAGCTGGCAAGCCTTCATTATTAGTTCATTCATTTTATGTTAATTAATTCGCATTATTGTAATAGTAGTAGATAAACAAAATCAGTATTAATAATTCATTTGAAAAAAAGGGAAATAGTTTATAATTTGCATAACCTACCAGTCGCTTTGCATCCATATTGAATGATTGGCATTTGAAATGCAAATTGTGTGTTATAAACATTTTGTGTATGTGCTATGTGAACAACAATGATATAAAATGTTTGCATATATACTTTGACACATGTTACTATGACTAGCTGAACCTGTTCTTTCACAAGCTGCATGTATATACACAGTTTTGTATATATCGTTAAAGTATTTTTAAAATGCTGCGGGACTTTGTAATAAATAAATAGAATATATTCAGAGCACTCAAGATACTTCTCGCCAGCAGGCCAGGCGGCCCAGCAAACCCCAAAAACAAGCATGATCTTTATAAACTTTTAGTTTTACTTGAGCAAACACATAGCAGTTGGTACGTTGATAGCGCAATAAACGACGATGTTTGTGCGTTGGCAAAGTTATCCTTTTAAGCTTGCGTTTTCTGTTATTTCGTTTGGCCAGCGAGCGCTCTCGAAAATGACGCCGAAAACGCTTACCGAGAGAATCGTTCACCCGCATAACTGTGGCGCCCGCGTAAGACACGAATATTAAGCCATCTCTTTTACGGACTGCCGAAACAAAACGAATAAGAGATGTGCACGACGTTCTAATTATTCAGGTGTATTGTGCATTGTTATGAGTACGACGCTCTAAATGTACCCTAAACTGCTTAATTTACCCGCATGGAAATGATTTTAAGCGCTATTACAATACCCTCATCAACGCTGGTATATTGCAAAAAGAACCGCAATAATTATAAAAAAAATAAGTACGAGAGTTTTTAACGAGAAATTAAAACAAACAAAGATACTAAGTTTTTTAAGCTTGCATTTTATTTGGATTTGTACCAAGTGTTAATGTGCTACTAAGCGTTGGTGAGCTTAGAATAGAAAATGAAAAATTCTGGCAGCATGTGTAACAAAATACAACTGGACGACTTATGTCGCTAGAGTCGGGAAGTGCGGTGGTGAATGCGCCGGGCTTTAGAGGTTTTGAATCCGAGTACGCTTTGAGGTCGCCGTTTTGGACATTAACCCTTTAATTTTCCACTGGGAGTTGAAATAGTATCACGTTCAATATGAGAAGTTTGGTCCAGTTGGCAACTGCAACTTCCATGTTGAAAATTAAGAAAAAATATTTTATTAACAATTTTCATTTCATACACATATGTTAAGAAAAAAACTTAATTTTAGGATACTAAGATTACAATTATATTTTCTTTACTAAAAAGCAAAGAATGTTCTAAAATAATGCGTGCAACTAAGCCACTATTCAAAAAGTTGTGAAAACCCTTCTTGACTGGTTTGTTTGAGTATATTCCCTTTGAAAAAGATTTCTTCAGGCAGGTTACCGCATTGTATTCGGCTCAAAGGCGGTGTTAGCACGTCCGAGATCTGGAGCGTCTTTCAGTTGAATACAAGAGGCAAATGAAACGGAACCATCAGGAATACATTTTACAATAGTGTCTTAGATGTACACAGATAGATAGAACCTACGAAGACATATCATCTTACAAAGAGCTGGTTGCAAACGTGTTATTCCAGAAAGGACCAAATTGGTATTGTTCCCAAGCCAGAAATAGAAAGCAAATAAACCGCCTTATGCATGGAAAATATTATGTACCAAAATTTTCCGGTTTAGGCGGGTTCAAAGAGGGTTTAATATTAGAAGATATTAAAAGATTGCTTGCTGGAGCATGCTGTATACCATAGGAAACGCGTTGTAAGGTGTCTACGTCTCATGTGCAGAGTGCGAACCATCACTTTGTAGAATTTAATCAATGCACCAACGGCACGAGAGGCCTTTCTTGTCAGATCATATATACACGCGGCCGATGTGTGGTGGAGGTTGGTTTGTTGGACGTTGGCGCGCGTAAAGCATTCGGGCAATGCAATGAGAAATGCCAGACAAGGAAATGGAATATAGAGAGATCGAAATGATTGTTCACCTGTCACACTTCTCATTCCGTTCGTTGACAGCCTTTCGAGCTCACCGGGGCACCAGCGCAGTTAAAACAGTGCAAAAACTCTCCTTGAATAATCCGGAGCTAGGCAAATACAAACTTTACCGGACGATATTTATTTCGTTCTCTTTTGCACCCAATTTTCGGACGTGCTATTGAGTAATGTAGCTGTTCGCGGTGTTTTGTTGGTTTTTCGGTGACAAAGTTGATTAAGTGCTTGCGAGATAGGCGCTAGCGTGAGAAGACAACCCCCCAATTGCTCTTAAAGGACAGATGATAAAGTTTTAGGCGGACTAATTAAGGCGAAGGGAAATATGACAAGGTCGGCTCGGCGTTGATGAATGGGTTTCGTGGGTGTATGGCGGTGGCGCTTATTGAAATTTATCGAACATAAAGAGGAAGGGCTATTAAGAAAATAGGCCCTTCAGGCTGTTCTCTTCCAGATTTAACCTCGGGGAGCTTACTTGTCGCGAATGTCTCACGTTGACTGACGTGTATTTACGAAAGATTGAAATTACTGATTAATTAAAGATCGGACGCGTAGTTTAGACATGATAAATTTTCATAATTGTCAAGAGTGGAATATTTTATGATGTGGGTTTTACTGGAATTAGTAGGAATTTGTTTTACTACTAGGGTTTTAATTTCCTTACGAAGGAATATACCCCTAGCAAGCTGACTATTTGGAATTTCTGATCGGAGTTTTTAGCTAAAAGTCTACGTTTTCGAGAATATGTTTAACATTTTTATAAAAAAAAAGGGAGTACTAGAGCCGTATACGTGCAGCAAAAAATAAAACGATAATAAAACGATATATGAACATAAAAAGACGAGTGTTCATTTGACCATCAGACTGAGTAAAACTAAATATATTCTTATTTCATTTTTCATATTTATCATTTGTAAAATATGAATTTTAGAAGTTATTATTTGAGACTCTTCAGTCTATTTGAGACATCATTTGATTTCTGATCAATTGCTTGCGGTCCGACGGCTGGACCACGTCTTCCCGCATACGTATTCGTACGTAGCTGATCGAGGTGGTGGCTCTCACTAGGGATGTCAACTTTTCACGAAGTAACGATACTTTTTGGTATCGATAATTTTTAAACTTCGATACTTTCGATATCCAAGTATCAAAGAAAAATATTGATACTTATGGGTATCGAAATTACCAATTGGCGCCATCTGTTTATGCGTTTTCAAACTATTTTATTCGTTACTGTGATTTTCCTGTATATTATCGACACAATGATTCTGATATAGTGGTGTTCATAAACAACTTCACTGAAAATGCAACCTCAAAATTTATGAAATATTATAGCATATCCTGATGCTAAATGAAGGTTGACTTCGCATTACGTGTGTTATTTTATTATTATTCAAAACAGTGACCTACGATCCTAGCGTTCAACGCAATCGAATTGGATCGACCATGCGTTGGACCACTTCGGTTACGACGTGCCTCACAAAAATTAAAAAAAAAAAAAAACAAGGAAATGGTAAAATTAAAAAGAACAAAATAAATAAGTATATCTGACAAATTGAAACAATAGACACTTTTGGAAAACATAAAAGTTAATATGGGATCAATCAAGCCGAAATTAAGAATAACATGTTCCTCAGCCATACTACTTTCGCATGGCATTAAAATTATTTCAATCCCTTCTATTCAAAACTCATTAAAAACGCATTTGAAATATGAAATTTTATGTAAATTTGAATTAACTTCAAAAAACGTTTTTCTCCCTTATCCGTCACATGAACAGTGTGCCACGTATATGAATTTATTTCCCTTTTCATATACTTCAATATATTAAAAATATTTTTCTATTAGGTTCTATGCATCTACCATTTGTATTCGGTTTTATAACAAAGTACCTGATTTTCGCTTATGTTTTCATATCAATCGATAGTCACAGTATTCTTATTTGAGGCAAAGTAAACTCTTTTCCACTTTTTATCCTTCATTGTAATAATAAAATAATTATGAAACTAGTACACCATGTCATCGTCGAGGTAATAATTAAAATATTTCAAAAATAACTAGCAATCACTAGCAGCGATATTGATAGTAACCCCGATGAAAGTTATAAATCTCAAAAAAATCATATTAATTCATACCTATACAAAACCACACAATAAAAACCACTCTTCAAATCAACAATCGCAAATATGCGCAACCCACAACATTCAACATACATTAAAAGGGATAAAACCACTGACATATCAACTGAACACTCGCACACAACAAGGATCCGAATATGAAACAATTCAACATAAGGATCAGCAACAACAATATCACATGACAGTCACAATAATAATATGTAATATAAAAACACATAAAAATAATAAATCAAGGCTGAAGGACCAGTATGGTCGATGTTAACAAGAACCACAAATTACTTTACATTGAATAGTTGACTGAATTTCAAGATATTTTTGTTACAGAATGAAAAAAAAAACTGTCTTTGAGAAAACGCGTTTGAAAATGTGTGAAAGAATAAATCAACTTACTAGGGGTTTATTCCCCCTTAAAACAAGTTAAGTATAATATAAGTGGTTTTAAGTTTGACGCTGAAAGAATTTTAGGTAGTCTATAATAAATCCCAATTTCTTTTATAACTTACACGGTTCATATAGTATTTCTAACTCTTCGAAGCCTCTTAGTTGTAATTTCTCTTATTGGATGACAAGCATTCCAAAGTTAAATCGAATTTGCGCTCAGTGGCAATGTATTCCTTCAAGGGCAGAGGCATAAAAACAAGGATATCCTTGACATAGTTGCAATTATTATAGACGTGGATTGTTATAGCTCTCCGCTGCCGACGTACTTCTCAAGTACGACCCTTTTGTTAGTACCAATTTTATCGGACTGATGAATGTCATTGGAGATGTTTCACGACCCTTGTCGTAAAGATGCGGACCATATTTAAGGGCAGCCATTTATAAAATTTATGATGTTGAAAATATTTAAAATGACATTTCAGTTTATTTCGTTGGCACTTTACTAAGAAATAAAAACGATCATTAAGTTTTTGAAATATAAATCCTTAAATCTAAAAACCTAGTACAACATGGATAAAAATTATTTTAACCGCAGAAAATTGTCTTTGTCACTTAAAGCCAAAATATTTATTCGACTCCCAATCGAAGCTGTCATGCCAAAATTTATGATCTTATTGGTGTGCTGCTATTAGGAGCATACTCAGTCCTCTCGTGCTCCACTTTCTGCATTTTCTCATTTTCACCGCCACACTTACATATACACCGATCTATGCGCGCAGCATAAAGGAGAACAAAATAAAATCCACACGCCGCCACGCAACCGTTTCTCCGAGCATGTGGCATACAAACAAGCACAAAGTGTAAGCAGAACAAAATTTATGCACCTCGCCGCTGCTTCCACTTCACAGTACGAAATAAAAGCGCTCCAATTACGTGTAGGTGCGCATACAGCGTTAGTTGTTAGTTCTGTCGACATTCGGTGATGGTGCGATTTCGACGGAACCGGGGTGAGGTTGGCCGGCTGGGTTTACAACTCGGTATCACAGAACTTTCTTTTTTGGAGAGTTGAAAGCCATAGAATAGAAATATTATAAACATTCAGAGTATATGTGATCAATGTAACCAGATAAACGTGACGCTATTGAATGTTTGAAATTAGGAATGCGAGTAACTAAATTCGTATGATTAGAAATAAGCATAATATTCATAAAACTTCAAACTACTGGCTAATTTGAAATAATTTCATATTTTTAATTATGCCATAGGAGATATATTAAATAGTATATTTTGATAGACATCTCAATTACAGGTCTTCATTTAACAGTTTCTCCTATGGCCATTGACTCAATCATTAATGTGGATAGAATGGCGAAATGGAGAAATAAACTTCTGGCTCACACAGTTTTTGATAGGGTATTCTAACTTCGAAGACTATCTCTGCAGAGTTCGAAGGAAGACCACGAATGAGTGTTTCTTATTGCGGGGAGAAGAAAACTGCATAGCTTACATTCTTCTATTGCAGGTGATGGGAGAAGTATAGGTCCAAAGCCACGGCAAGAATGGTTGCATCAATCAGGGCGACTATTACATTGATAAAATGATAGCTGACGAAGGAATAGCCTATGCAGCCTATGCAAAAGCCCTTCTACAAGACAAACCAAAGGAGGAAACTGTCACACACACACACACACACAACTAAGCACAGCACCTCTGATACCCAGTTAGTGCAACGCCGGCGCCGCCAACGCCCACAAAAAAACTCCTAAGTACAAACGACTCTAGACTTTACAGCGAAAAAGTAAATAGATTTGGGTATCACCTACACATATAAGTTTTTATGATTTACGTGTTTTATTCTAAAATAATTATATATAAACCAAGGTTTTGATAAATTAGTCTCAGAAAGAGCGTCTTTTATCGGCTAGACATTCCAAAATAAAAACGACTGTATATCTATAGATTTCAGTAATGCACCGATTTATATACAACTGGTTATCGTGAGCAGGTGAAATCTATATAAAAATCATATCACCCTGAAACTACTGACACCCTCGTGGAAACAGGCGGAAAATGGTGGAAACTGTTTCCAGTCAAGTAACCATCCACCGCCCAGCCAACGTCGGTAAACACCGCCCAAACTCTCTTTCCGGGCACCTCCACCATCGCTCGAGGAAGATAAAGTGAGCACGTAGTGTTCAAGCGAGCGATGACAACATAACAACTTTGTTTACAGTTTCAACGCGCTATGCATTCTTTCGCATGCTGTACGACAGGCCGCGATGAATCCGGAGAATTGAAAATTTTCCGGATTGGGCGTGCATACTTGCGCATGCAATGTGCGCGCGGCCAACGCCAACGGGCTGGAAAAGACGCAGGCAAACAACCGACGATCGTTGCTAAGTGCTTTGTACATGCATAGGGAGTAACGATAAACATTTCAATATTGACTGCGTTATTAGTGTGGATTAAAAAAAGCAAATAACCCTACATTATTTGCATTTGAAAGTTTATAACCGAGTTCAGCAGTTTATTAAGTTTTAATATATTCATAACTTCAGTAAAAGGGGAAAAACTTCGTAAAGTTATGTTAACGTTACTTTTATTGGTGTAGAAAATTATCTTGAATAAGTTCATAAAAATTTTTATGTGTAAATAAGAGGGTGATATTATGATTTGTAAAGGAATAAAGAATTACAATTTTATAACTTTACAAAAGGGAAGTATTTTGGTAATTATGGCATAGAAGCATTCAATGGGGGAAAATGTCAATATCGCAGATTAATTTTCACTTACAATTCATTCAAGAAAATGGAATTGATATGCGCTTGATATCGATCATCGACTGTGACCATTCGAAATGGTCCTGGAACATGATGCATGCATTCAAAATGTAAAATAGACGAGCGAACATTTACAGTGCCCGCAAATTCGATTAGAACTTGTGCTGCAGCAAAGTTGTCCACCCCCGCAGCAGACGGCGATTTGTAGTGGGTGGTCGCCGACTCGAAATGCAATTCCAGCGCCCCCAAAAGCTGCAACCCTGTGCGGCAACGGAGTGCTCTTTTTGGAGGACGCACACTAATAAATCAGCGCGCTGATGGCGAGATCGCATTTAGATGTATGCACGTTTTTGGTGGGTGCGCTGGCGAGTGGGTGGTGGTGATATGCTCATGTACGATTCGTACGCGTATCAAAATGTATCGCAGTGTACACATGGAGCGAAATTAAATTCGATGATATGTGCAATGTGGCCCAGTTGCGGCCATGTAATTTACTAATTAAATTTATATGTCGCCTAATGCTCCACACAACAATGCAATTGAATTCTAAGGGACGCTATGAATTGGATTTCCATTCGCTCCAGAATTATGATGGTGTTTAACTGTGAAATTACATCGATTAAGTAATTTTCACATGATTATTGCTTTATTAATTAACGTTTTTATTAGATTTTGTAAAATTGGCTGATATTAATCAATACGCTAACCGATCTGTAAAGCCATCAATCTCATCATATGCTATTAGTATTTAGGTCGGATTTATATTCAGTTAAAAGTTGTACGTAAAGCGGGAATTTGCTCTTAAGTATATAATTGTAGGTGTTGCAAACAGTGTGGCAATTTTGAACCTTTTTTGTGTGTCGCCAGGTTATTTAGTCTAGACTTAAGTTCATTTAAATAGTTTTTTAAATTGGAGCAATTTGTCACACTTTTGTAATCTCTGAGCCATTAACCAATAAATATATGAATACGATAAGCAGGGTGTGCCCTAATATATAGTGTGAGGGCGGTTACAGCTTCACCATCAGGATGTAAGATTAATGTATGGGAGACGTGGTACCGCGCGGAGGGTTGTATGTGGGCGGTACGCACCAGTATAAGATTTCAGTTTTCCCAAAGAAAACTAGTTGCTATAACAACGTCGAATAAGCTACTTCTCCTCATTTTCATCTTCCCTAACGCATAACACAAACAACGGATAGTTGCTGGTCTTAATTCTTCGGTTTTCTGGATGTTTAAGGACTGCGTGTGGGTCCGTTTATCGCGCTCGTCAAGGGTTGCCACAGCACAAGTCTCCTTTCTCTTCCGTCGTGAGTGGTCCGTCAGTGCATTTAACCAGGGCCACCGACTTTGGTTCGCGACAGTACAGGTGAGCCTAAGACAAATTTGTATTTTGTGCATCATCTTCAACTTCATTGAATCTATTTACGGGTTTAGAGATTCGTTTGCTATTTGTCAACCTACGTCTATTTTTAAAAGTTACTAAAAGTTGCTAAGTCAATCAAAATAAAATGAAAAAGAATAAAGACCATGGATTCCTATATTCATCGTATAGAAATCTTATATGGTGTAGATACTTAATCGAAGCAAATTGGGTCATATGTACTGGGATATGACAGCTATCAAGATGCGATCAATTCTCCGACGTTGATCCTACGAAACTGTATTTCTGTCCTACATATTTTGTTCAGAACACGCGATTAGAGCGACCAGTGACGCCATTTTGTTGCGTATCGACATGTGCAGTTACCCGGAGAAGTAGAACACCACGAAAAAAGGCCTATATAATAACATTAACTGCAATGCACTACAAAAAGTAGAAACACCGCCTTGGGGTCTATGAATTACCGAATTAATGAACATCATTATAAACATCGGCGGCTATTGGGTAAGCTACTCCGAAACATATGTATATATTATATATCCTTTAATATTTTTGTAGAAGCATTGTGAAAACTTGATAATAATAAAAGTACACTCATATTTTATTTGTTATGCCAATATAGGAAATTGTTTCATTATTTTAAACTTACAAAATTCTCTTGTTTACTTTTAATTTATTCATTTTTTATTCATAAATAGTTTCACGCATCACTAAATTATTCGAAGCAAAATATTTTATTAATTATTTATCAGTAACACGTTGCATTAATGAAATTTATGTAAATTTTCCCAATTACCGAATTTTGCTATTCTATAATTAATTCCCATGCAACTTATTTCACTTATATAAAATTTTAATTACTATTTTTATCTATACAAACAACACCCTAACAAAAATGAAGCATACTAATTAAATCTAAATAACTGCGTATTTTCACGAGAGGTGACGATCTAGTTAATGGTATAAATGATAATTTGATAATTTTCTAACAACCTGTATGCGAGCAAGTTTCGGGCATTCGTGGACGGGTCCTGCACTGCACAATTCAGCATTTATAATTGTATTCCAGAAATAATTTAGTAACGGACCGCGACCAGCAGTGCGCGCGCTAACGAGGAAACGAGTCGACGAGCACACTCCGCGTACTAATATTATACAAAGCGTATTAGTGCGTGGGGGTGGTGGCGCGTGTTTGTTGCGCTAGTGGCGTCAGTGAGCGGGGACGGCCGGTGGCGGCGTCGTGAGCGTGTGCATGTGCGTGTCGGCCGGCCGGTTGCCGGTTGCGAATGCTAATTGCACATTAAAATGAACCAGAACGAAACGCTCCCCAAGCGCACCCGACACATCCAACAAACTAGCCACTCGGCCACTTAAATAAGTCATACTAATAGTTGTCATGCCGTTGCAAACATGCAGAGCCGCACGAAACACAGGGCTGCTTCACGCAGCCGTGCCGGAGATTGATATTGCGTTTCGCAGATGCCTGCAGAGGGTTTAATTACGCGCCGGCATTACGACCGCGAAATTGTTGCCTCCGTTTGTTTTTATAGTTTCTTGCTTTGAGTTATTGCGTATAATTATGGGTCGTTTTATGTAAGATATTGAGAAAACTACGAAATCGTATATAAAACTAAATTTTTGAATTGGGTAAACATGTTCAGACCCTAAATTATTAGGTAATTATTGGACACGAACAACTTTTTGATCTCTGTGGAATTCACTTTTAATGCAATGAATGTTGGAACACCATCTCATTGATCGTCCAAATATGCGAAAATATTTTTACGAGTTCAAAGTCGTTTGCGCATTGATCTGCTCCAAAAACAGCGGCTGTGGTGCAGACATTAAGACGCCAGAACTGACGCCATATTGGCGGTCGCAGAGCGCTGTCGCCTCCACTCTGTTTTCTCTATCTAAAAACACATCACTATCCCGGCGCATCCACCATGGAAATACACGCTTATTCAACTACACATTTTCACTTCCTAATTTTTTTTTTACCGAGCATCAACTGCTATCATTAGCTCTATTCAATTCTTGTTCAATATAATTAGTCATATTAGAGGCTATTACTATTGATAAGAAGAAGAATTCACTTTACTATGCATCCCCACCGAGAATCTAACCCGAGACCTCGTGGGCAGTAGTCATCAACCATACCACTGCGCCGCTTGGCTGAACAAATAGGTTTATTATAATAGAAAACATTAAAAATAAACAAAATTTTTCTATAACAAATAGATATTTTTTATCATATAGTGTTTTGTGTAAGGTTGTTTTTTTTCTGTGCAATAAAAAGTCTTTCTGTATTCGCAGCTTTTCTATTTTTCTTAGAACAGGAAATTACTGGTATCGATTGAGATCACACGCGTGGGCGTTATAATTCTTTCGCAGATAAACCTGTCTTTTGTCCACGACTTTACAGCGGCGATAACTTTTTCCTTGTGCGTTGTTCTCGCTCCTACGTCGCGCAATCATCTCGATTCTACTTTCTACTATTGTGCGGCGCTGTTGTACGCCGTTGGCATTGCCACGTCGATTTATTGCATTATTCTTCTTCTAATTACAGATAGTAGCGTTGTTTTATATTCTTCTATTCTGGAAGTCCATATAATAGTGATTTAGTTAAGGATTCTAACTATTGTTCTTCATCAGTGTTAAATTTATTATCTTCCATAATCATATATAATTCTAAAATTTACAAATATTTTTAAACTTAAAGTACATATTGGCCATTCTTTCTTTTTTTAGTTTGATACCTTTATTTTACGTTAAGATGTTGCCTGTTATAGTTTAAATTATAATTTTATTTCAAGTAAATATTCCATCCAATTTAACAAGCGGAACTTTACCAATATTAGCCATATAATAAAATGCATTTTCATAAAATAAAATATTGCCAATGTTTGTGTTGTTCGGCGTGCATTTTGTGCATCGTTTGCAATATTAACATTGATAGAATTCATTCAACCATGCCAATGAATTTTACACCATAAATAAATTTGTAGTTTGCCCATTGTTAAGCAAGGTAACCATGTTAGTTTTTAATTTTAATACATAAGTACGAAAATTTATGATAATACCCAAATTTTAATACCGTATTATTTATTTCTAATATGTACATGTCGTGTTCAAAATCAATTTATATTTTCAAATACATTCCACTGAGGTACGAGTAAACCGATTTTGAATAACAAAATTGGAATTCTGCATTTTTACAATTCCATATTTTGTTTTTATGCATTTCCACCGAGATAAATTCCTTAATATTATAAAAATAATACCTTCCATAATTCAAATTAAATTTTAGACATTTTTCGGCAGCGTAATATCGTTTTCAAAGCTTAATAAAATCTATTGAATGAATTAGAAAATCCTTTTTTATTTTTTGTGAAGCCAAATTCTCAAAGTTTTGTTGTAAGTAGTTTTGAAGATTTTTTAAATGTATGCATTGTCTCTATTTTTAATTTTTGTTCTGTTCAATTTAACCTTTTGAGGTTTTTTTCGCAAGTAATGCGCACACTGGGCTCAAGTAGAGATATCTCAAGTATCGTAACTTCCAGTCATAATGTCATATATTAGTAGCTAACATTCGTTAGTCCATGGTTCTTTGACAAAAATCAGAGAAAAAAATAAGATAGAGAGACACATGTTATATTAGTGGCCTTAAAACAAAATTGTTTAGTTCAACAAAATTTGTTAGATGGCGCTAGTAGGAAATGGGCTGTATTCGGAGTTTCCGAATCTACATGCTACATGCAAATTGAATCGATCAGTATCTTTCCAAAAATGTAAGTTTGCAACTGTAAAGCTGATTGTAATTTCATTTTTCCAAGCTACTAAAAACTTCAAATGTGTTTTCTCACATTAGTGAGTCCCACAGAGAAAGAGTAAGGGGGACGTGAATTGAGTTGGCATCCCTTTGGGAAAGCGCAGTACCACCTCTTCCCTTCTCATGGTACTACCAGTTTCTCTACAACAACTTATTCCACCTACACTAACTAGCAAATATTGCCTCCCTATCGCATCGTGCTCTCTCTCTCTCTCTCTCACTGGGACGATTTACACAGATCGAGTAGCTAAGAATACATGTTACCGTTTGGGTGGACGACAGATGTCGTGCTATTCACTTCCAA
The DNA here is from genome assembly GCA_019419845.2 of Weissflogia rhopalogaster. Taxonomy (NCBI): domain Eukaryota; kingdom Metazoa; phylum Arthropoda; class Insecta; order Coleoptera; family Staphylinidae; genus Weissflogia; species Weissflogia rhopalogaster. The sequence goes on from WSZQ02139042.1 coordinate 25,561, forward strand.
ACTACTCGGAGCCCGTCTCCCCTGTCTTTAATAATTAACGGCCCAGAGTTTATATAAGTGAGGTGAACTAATCATCTGAAACCTGACATTCCTTATGTCTAGACTAATCAAATATAATTTTGGTAACACATAAATATTGATTCAAGAAGACATTGAATGCTATCACTTCTAGAGCATTAATGGCTGCTTTAAGGGAATAATTTGCAGAATATCTTATCTCAATTTGTGACGATTGGAAATGATTGGACTGTCATTTCATTGCCCAAGGTGATTTAAAACAGCACACAGAATGAAACAACCAAAACAATACAAGAAAACAATCTGCACAGTGCACAAAGCATGTGGGACGGAACCTACCAGGTATGACCTTCAAAAATAAATAAAACCCAACTTTAATGATGTGTCTATATAAAATATAACAATAATTTGTCAAATTTCACAAACGTTTTTGTTATTATGATTTAAAAAGTAGAATTTTGCTGCCGGGCCCTGTAGTTTAACACAATATTTAAATATTACATGTTGAAAACAACACCTATTTACTCAAATTAAATGTTTTTCAATGTTGTGCATGAATGTTTAATCAAACCCAGGAAATACCGTGAATATTTGTTTGGGTTAATTAAAATAAATATAAAATGCAATTGCACCATATAGAACCCCTTTAAACGCTGTTATTACTTTTGGGGGGCATGGAATGTGTTCTTCGTGAAATATGTATAGTTGTTCGTGGTTTGGTTCTTGTGTTTTATTAATCTGCATACCGCAGTGGCAGTCGCAGTGCGAGAAATTAATATCGGACGTGATTGAAATTCTGTCAAGGTGCAATTTATAGCAATTTTGCGTCGGTCAGTTGTGCACAACGAAATTAATTTCTCTTTTCATTCGCATGTAATTACTTCTACTCGACGCACGTTGTTTAATTAAAACGTTTTGTGACAATAACAGAATAAAGCTATTAATTCAGTTTAATACTGTACACAATTTAAAAAAAAATCATCCTAATCAATCTTTAACAGACAAACAAGTTTTGAAAGTTTTTTTTTCTATTCAATTAATGCTAGTTTGCATAAGTTGTAAACAAAAATAAGTTCTGGTATGGCAAGCAATCGGAATAATAAGCGTGTGTATAAAGTTTCATGACGCCAAAAAATGTAGGAAAAGGAAAATAATTTTAGAGAATGTGGGTTTAGCACAATTATTTTGCCTCTGTCTGCATTAGCGTCGAGATTGAATGCAAAGAACGTCGCTTATGCTTTTCGTCGGCGGCAGTGACGGTGGCGAATGTCGACAGTGACGACGGTGAAAGTGGCGGCAACGACGCACGACGACTGCAATGTCAGCACACTAAAAGTCGGCATGTTCTTGCTTTCCAACCAGCTTCATTACATGTTGTCGCCTGCATATAGAAAACCGCCGCGCTGCGCCGTATGCAAAGGTACTTTATAGCAGTACTTCAAAGACCAAAAGCACTCCGTACGCAAAGAACATTTATCTCAAAACTAATTGGAAAGCCAAATAATTTATCATATTCGTGAACTAACTAAGTTTGATTCTAATTTTTCATTTACGTTTTTATTAAAATTTGCGTGAACTGCATTTAATAAAGTGCAGCATGAATGCAATATTGCTTCGACTATAATAGTAAAAAAGTTTTTATTTTATTAGTAGCCAGATGAAATACGAAAATATTTCCATAAAACTAATTACTCTCAGTCTCGTGCCTTTCATAAGTTTTCAGATGGAGGGTTTGCGTAAGTAATTTCGAGTTTACTCAAACAAAGCAATGCGTTTCAGTTAGTTTCTTCAAGATTTTTATTTTATTTTCTGAATTTAATCTAAATATTACGGACTGGAATAATCCATTACGGAACTTCATTGAAATCATGTTTAATTACAGTTTGATTACTACGCATTTTTGTGACATTTACGTTCCCACATTTGGTAAAGAGATTTGGTATTTATTCCTTTCCGATGACTGAATTTCCCAAAATGATTAATTATTTATAGATTATGCGGTTTTTATTGCCTCAAGTTCCGGTTGTTGACGAAGATATGTGAATAGCAAAACTGAATCAAACAGGTTCTATCGAAGTTCTGCCTTCAGTTCATCTAACGTTGATCAAATATTTAGAAGGCAATGGTATCAATAGAATGATTGGTTGCGACAAATATACGGATTCATGATTTATTGAATATATACCTATATCTGAAATCAACTAGTTTATAAAGTATTCATAAATATTGATTTGGCACTTAATGAACATGGAAATAATCAATTCTCATTGAATCTCTAGTTATTATGATAAATATTCCTTAATTATACAATCCTGTTGTTAATATCAAATTATTTTCCTTTTATCACTACTCAGCAGTGCTTTAAACTTGAATAGAGAACCTCAATTCAATTAAAAGTTTCCTGTGTGTTTTCTATGGAATGATCTCATTAAAGCATTCTGACGCAAAGTTTAGTTATGATACTATCTATACGAGGGAGGGAGGGAGAATAAATCATTGCAGAAAACAGTTAAAGGATTTATATAAAATCTACAAAGACATTGAATGAAATTTAATTTCTTGAAGAATAACGAGTAATAATAATAAACAACAATGGAACATTCAGAGTAATGAACTTCTAAAGAATCAAAATTAGTTTCTTTCAATTAACCTACAAAAATGGAAGGAAAAGTCACTCAGGATTTCAATGACCTAAATTATACGAATTAAAACAGATGGATCATGAAATTGAACAAGTTCTTTTCGCTCATACTTCAGCGATTGCCGAGTACAAACAGGGTTAATAAAAGGAGAAGTTAATTCTCATTAAGAGTTACGATTATTTGGCCCTTGCTGGTATACGAGAAAAAGTGTCATAATGCTTTTGTTAACAGTTAAAATATAATATGTTTAATATTAATTTTGAATATTCACATTAGAATCTTGAACTAAATATAATTTAATCAGACAATGCCTATTTATGATGGAGAAATTAATTATGGGATAAACACGAATATTTACATATATTTGCATATTATAATTATACTTTGAAGAAAATTGCTTGCTATGTAAAAAAATTGCAAATGTGCCTGCGTCCGGCATATTCATTAATCTTTCTGAATACTGACGTCCTACAGCTGTACAAAAGAAAGTAAACTACACCAACATTGAATATACGCCACGTAAATTGAATTTTCACACCTATATATTATTTCCTATGAAACATATTTGTAATATAAGAAAAACTGTTGAAGATGCGAAATTATGAATGTAATATTTATTAAACTACCAAAAAGTAATGACGTAGTAAAATTAAAGTAACTTTACTATCAAAATAAGTTTTTTTATGGAATGAGGAAGAATACGTGATACGTAAATAACTTATATAATTGTATATTTACTTTTAGAATAGAATATAGAGTGACTTACAATGCGTTTTAATAATAATAACACTTTGACGTTGATTCTGGTTGTTAAGGGAGTTAATTCAGAAGCGTTAAAGTTAAACTTGCGGCGAAGTTAGATGCTGTAGTCAGGGTGAGATTAAAGGTAAGTCCGACGGTGTGTGAAACTCTGTGTTACACCTTTATGGGCAGCAGTGGCGTCGCCCACACCGGCGGCGTGTTCACGGTATTTTCGAACTATAGATGGACGTTTAGATGCACAAGCAACTCATGCGAACCACCCAACAAAACTTTTCAGGTTGGTAAGCGCATTCGCATAAGATTTTAGTAGTCATTTGCAATAAGGTGATGTTTATTCCAGATAAGCGATGTGTGAAATAGGTTATGTAGATAGTAGTTAACATCCGAGCAAAATTTTCATAAATATGTTAAGAAAATTAGGAAGAAGAATTATAAATAATAATGTTCTGTATGATTTTAAGAGTTAATATTAAAGGTGAGCGATTTTCTTTATTAAAATTGTAAGTGGCTCTTTTCCTTGCAATTAAACCCTTCAGTAATATTGATGAAATCGAAGTTCCGCCTCGATGAAACTACGAGGCCTTCTTCTAACTCATTGAAAATAAAATTAGTTTTTGTAGTTGATGCCAAACACGGCTTCGATATTCTCACTTATAATGAATCTTTTACTTTCGTTTGCAACGCTGGAGACAATCCGCTGAGGGGCAAGTTAAAAACAAAAATTGAATAAACGATTATGTTCCTATACTCATTTTTAAGTTGGAAGAATAAATTGTATTATAAATACGACATTCTATTAAAAATGTCTTATTATGAAACGAAAAAGAAATTCCTGCCCGGCACATCCGCCAACAACACATACCAATATATATCTTTTTCGTTGTGACAAGGGAGGCAGTGTGAAAGCGGCAAAGCCACCCCACAGTGCAGCAAATAACATGAGCTACGTAGTATAATAACTTCGTGTTCAGCTCAGCTGAGCACCGCTGTTTGTGTTTAAAAATGATGTCTTTCGGCGATAGAAATATGGATTATGTATAATAAAAAAGAAAGAAATTAATCACAGCAGGACGTGCTTTCAAATACATAAACTGGATCATAAAAAAAGACTCACAGTAAAAGCCATTAATAAAAACAAAAATAAAATATTACCTTCACATAACTGATATTTCCATTTATAATATACATCCCATCAAACGCTGTACTGTATTAATTCCTTTCCAATTGTTCCAAAGTGACAAATATATGTACATAAATAACCATCAATGTTATCAAGTATGTACACATGTAATAAAACACCAATAAAACATTTGTCATTTTTATTATTCATATATTAGAAGTGTTAGTGATGCTGTTAAAATTTGAAGTTATAAATCTGCTTTAATTTTTCATTAAATTTCATAACCCGCTCGTAGTATCCTATAAATTCACACATAAAACCGCTTTAATGAGGATTAAATTAACCCTTAGCTGTTTGATAGAGGCACCTATATTTTATTACGTATGTGAAAATAAAATATTGGACATGTTAAAAGAGTTATTATCACCTTAAATTTATATCACAAATCCAATTAATTTCTTGTCTCAAATAATTAAAATGATTGATTAAGGTTAGGATGAGCTTAAAGTACAAGAGAGTAAGATTAGGTTGGCTTAAGTTTGGCTTAAATTATTAACTGGCGATACTGCTACTAGTTGATACCAAATAAACTTCTTGTTTCTTTCCGTCTTTAAGTTTCTACAAGCAACATTTCAATTAGGACTTAATGCGAAAGTTTCTCAATTAACAATTCATTAAGCAACTACCAGGCAACCAATTTCGCTCTCATCACTTTTGTCGCCCAACACTGGATTGTATTGCCCTCTGTAGGGTATTCAACTCACATCTATTAGGGCACTTCTTGAGCGGCGACACTGGTTTAAACTTTATAAACTATCCGCACACATAACTTAATTCGCAGCGAATGAGAATTTACAGCATGTTGCAAAAGCCAACATAAAATTTGATCATATGAGCTTATATGCTATTTCCTCCACAAATGTTAAAATATAAAAAATATGCAGGGTGCCATGATAAAAGCTAATTACGGCTGTAAACAGGAAATTTCGGCGCATTAGAGGTTTGACTGCGGAGGTTTATGTATAGTGGCCTTCTTGTAAATCCCCGAGTATTACTCCCATTAAGTTTTACATCATTCAAGGAGTATATGGTCACAGTGAGCCACTTTACACTGGCGTTACGCGTACATGGAATGCCACTATGCGCCGGTGCTGGGGTATCCCGCTTTCCAGGGGTGACCCAGAATATGGTCGTCTTTGTTGAAAGTGTCGCATGTGTCGCGCTACGCCACTCGGAAAGTTTGCGCATAACGGTGACATTTTAATCGGTGCCCTTCTGCATCAAGCATATTGGTAAACACTATTATGCCGAGGTGTATTATAATAAATATAGTCCGGCAAAGGTATAGGTAACAGGTAACTCTGGTGGGTGGTTTTAGTACACAAAGAGCTGGTGAATATCCAAAAGGTTGACAGCATAACACCTATCACATATTAATTTTTAGCCGCCATTAGTTTTATACTTTAATTATAATCTACGTTGTTATTTTTCATATGCCGGAGTAATGTATATTTTCTTTATGCAAGTTTGTTGTCATAATTAGTGGTTTCAACAAGGGAGCTGCTGTTGTTCCTGCTGAATACACTCGGTAATGTAATTTGTTGCCTTTGAAGCATTCAAAGGCACTTGCTCATATGCTTTTTTATAAAAAAAAAACAAAAAAAAAACAACAGCGCTTGTTGTATTATTGAATTAACATTTCCGTGGGAAATGAAATATTTCAGCTCGTGTTGAACACAACTTAATTCCCTCTGGCATTACCATATCTGTTCTAGATATACATTTCTAGATAAAAACGGATAAAATACAGAATTACGCGTCTACATCGCCATCCTCCTTCATCTTTAACTACCTGAGTAATAATGAAATATCGGAATATATTTCATCATTAAATAGTAGTTACTTTAGTTAGATTTTTCTTTTTTGTTTGCTTTTGTATTTATCGAGTGAAAATGTAAATGTCATTGATAATGTTTCAATGCGTCATTAAATGGGGGCAGCAAAAGTAATAATGGTGGTGGTTTCTTCCGAATGCAAATTACCCTAATGAATTTCGACGGTCTTGACAAAAAAACTGCGCACAAGTGGCCATTATTCTAGACTTTTGCAAACTCTTTGCAGAAAGTTGCGTGGCAGTTTCTTATCATTTGTCTTTTTGTCCTAATTACCCAATTCCCAACTAAACGCTTAAATTGCTCACACTCTAACTGAATTTAAAGATATCAAGTTTTAATATGTAGTAATTTCTTAAAGTGCCCAAACTTGGAATTAGTATTATTTACTATAAGTATAAAGGCGTAAATTTAAATGTTTAGATTGCCTAATATAACGTATATATCTAGGAAAAATATGTGGTAACATTAAGTTGAATCTTAGTAAACCAAATAAAAATCTGCCCAAGATAAATTGTATTTTGTTGAAAACGGTAGTAACGGCGGAAGTGGATGCAATCTGAGTAACATCTTGCGCGGAATCCATTAGGGCCACGCTGGCTTTGAACGAATACGGTACCTGGTACAATTACAATAAAATATCTTTGATGACAGTTGTGATATATTCCCACAGTAAAGTACTTTAAATTTAGCAAGCGTTTGCGATTGTAAAAGCTTATAGCTGGCACAATAAAAATAGTTTTAAAGTATATTGCGGGAGAGCTAGTTCCGTAATTGACCTTGGCCTGTAACCCCAACTTGCTGCAAGCAATCGTGTGAGGGCATCTGCCAATTAGAGGATGCAGCGGTACCAAGCACGTGTTGAAGTTGGTGAGGAGTTATAATTGGTTTCAGTTACATGACCTCTGGGGGTGTAACTATCACCCAGACGTGTCCTTCGTGCTTTGATGCAATTCTCATTGGAATCGCAGAAGTGTACAAGTTTGAACTCTATTCTGAAACATCAATAATTCTACTAACTAATATTGGACAAACTAATCAACGTCTAATTATTATGCAGACAATAATTGTTGTGATAATATATAACCAACTTCTCTTATTAACAAACAGTAGAAGAAGAATGAAAAGAACTGTATAACTTCAGATAAACTGAAAGCAATATTTCCCACAAAATATTTATAAAGCGCTTTGGAATCAAACCGGTGAACATTTACGAAGTATTCACACCGAGAAATCTACGATGAACATTGTATCTTTCTCCCTGATTTAAGCCAAAACCCGAGACTACTTCGTCTAAAATACGAGCCCTTTTTTACGCAGATACACTGAGGTTGGGTTTATAGCCGAATAAAAGAGGAATAGAAATATACCGTTTAATGTTTTACTCCTTCAATTCCCTGTCTTTTCCTTCAGAAGCTTCATATTTACATAGATTGTTATACTATGTATGTTATACTTTGTGTCTTTTTTACATTTTTAAATGATTGTAACAAATATTTCCATATATCCTACTTTGTTGCGTGTTATGACTATTGACAAAATATATTCTATTCTTCATTTTCGAAACCTAGTTATAGTGAAACAAAAGTGGTTTCATTTATATTTTCATCTCGGTTGAAACACGAAACAACTGCTGCCCGTCATGATGCACGCTCTTGGAAACTTTTTCCGCCATCCTTTTCCAACTTAATTCAGCCTCAAAAAGAATTTCTAAAAGGATAAGAGGGTACCGAGCCGCGACTCGAGGCGTGCAGGAAAAGTTTATCTGCCGCCCGCTGTGATTTTCGAAAGTTATTTATATTCCGGCTGATTTTATTTCGTTTACTTCCAGTTACTTTAATTTAGGATTATGGTAACTTTTAGTTTTGTACAGGCCGAGACATAACGACATAAACACGGTCTGAATTTTCTTTACAATAACTAAGTCTTAAACTCTCTAAGCGATTTGGATTTATTAATTTCTCTTCTGTTAGTGTGCCTTTTTTGTCTTTACGTTGGTGGGTATTTTAATAATAAAAGCTCAGATGTTAAGCAAATCGTTTCAAAAAGGCGGCAATAATCAACACTTTCAAGGGGATACACCCGCCGATACGAACTCGGTGTGGCTGTTTAAGATATCAAGCTATGAATGGGAAAGGGTTTCTTTGTGCTTTTGTTCAATATCGCACAACAACTATGCAAAAAGCACATATTATCAAAGATCTTACACAATGTTAAAAACCTGATCGTGCTTTTAGTATTCAGCTGGATATAAAATTATAAGAAGCTTCAAAATCCTGTTTATCGCCTAAAATTGTATTAAAGTTGCTGTTTTCTATCATAACAATCATATTAGTTGACTTACAAACTACCGAAAGAGTGATTTTTACCAATTCTGACAGTCCTAATTCTTTCGAGATAGAAAAGGTAATTCCAGGAAACACAACACCACAATAAAAGTATAGAGAAGCAATGTTCCCCTTTTTTTATATGTTTTAACTATAAAAAAAAACTGTACATGGAACGATTACTCGCCCTGAGGTAAACGTTATCGGTCACTAGGGAAACGTCTGGGTCGACGTTGGTTTTAGCGCAGCGCTAGTACGGGTTCCAGTATGATTCTGTTGCGGTTAAACACGAGCTTTATTCCCTTTATATTAAAAAATAAAGAAACAAATTTAATCCGGATATAATCACATTTAACCATATAAATGTCCTATATTGACATTCCTTAAATTTTCTTTAGTGGTAACATATTAACTAAATTATCAGTTAAGTTATATTACCCAAAACCTGCCCAATTTTGATAACACTTTATTGCTAATTAATTGTGCCTCGAGGTTTAATGTTTTAAAGCGTCCTTTTTTGCACGAGGATTGCGTTTATTAGCTCGAATGCGTTTACTTTCATGGTCGTAACCTAAACTCTCTATTGGAGAAGGTAAATAACTTACGCTGCTCGTTACTGCCCTAAGATAATTGACAATAAAGCGTAACGTGCCGAGTTTCCGACATGTCATTGTGGGTTTAACGGTTCGGCGTTAAATTAAGGTAAACTGAATTAATCGTTAAAACTCTCGCTTAATTGAAGTGATTCTGCGAAAGTCGGTCTCATAAATAAATCACTACTATAGTAGAAATTTAAGAAATGAAATAGGGACACTTTTATAGCTAGCAAATAATAGGGCAAGGAACATAAAACAAATGAAGACTTATTTTCTAAAATAATTCAATGATTTAATTTCGCTAATGTATTAATAATTTAGTCATTTAAATAATCAAAAGAAACAAGCGTCGTAGAGTGGTAAACATTTTTAAAATTTTCCGTTTAAGGTAAAATAATTTTTGGTGTATTTTTTACAAGTTTGTTAAAACGTATAAAACACATACCAAACATTTCGTTAAACAGGAAAATTTAGACATTTGGTAAAACGATATATTCGATTAATCATAGTTGCACCTACTAATTGGTTCCTAATGAATTGAGGTAACTCTAACGAAGTTGTGAAGGAAGTTTTATGCTTAATCATATAATCTACAATCCCATGTATTTAACTGTTCGTAACTTTAGAACTAGTACTCAGTATTTGAGAGTGTTAAGAGTGTGATTATAACTTTCAGGAGATAAACCTAGTTAATCACGCCTGTTATCCTAGAATAATTGCTTGTCTGTTCTATAAAAAATGCATTACTTAAAGACAGTTGTTTACATGTAATATTCCTGAATGTATAATACTTGTGTTTATATTATTTAGGAAATTTAATGCTGTTTAATGCGAAAGGTACACTGCATTTATAGGTGTAGCGTTCAGTAACAAAATTATCTCGTGGAACATTAAAGTTGCATCATAATTACTCTTTTATTTCCTACGTGGTGTAATGTAGATGTTTCGTGTAGTCATTGAGTAATTATAGTAGTAATGAAATTACAAGAATAGCATTTTTATGATGTTTGGTTATGAATTATTAAACGGCGCACTTTACAGGTTTTCATTATTCATGCGGAAAGGTAATAGCTACATAATTGTGGCAACACTCTAACATTAAAGGATTGCGAACCGTTTAATGGCAGATGATGTTAGATTTATATCTTTTACTTGGTCAATTTTAATTATATAAATACATTTTATGCGACAGTTGTTACAACGAATTCCTCCTCCTCTTCATTTCAATATGCTCATGTCTGTTTTTTGTACTTTATTCTTCTTCCGACGTTGATTCCCATGATTCTATCCACCTCTTTGGTGGTCTTCCTACCGATCTTTTGGTGTTTGGTCATTGGTTTTTGCCAATTTTGTAAGCCTGTTGTTTGCCAAAGTGTTGAGGTGATCGTTCCATTGTCTTCTTCTGTGTCCCACTTGACTAAGTTCAATTCTTATGGTATAGCTCCGCATTCGGTCCCTTAGGGTCACCCATTTTATTCGCCTAATGATTTTCATTTCAGCCGTTCTCAGAGATTGTTTGCTTTCTGATGTTTCCCTTGTCTCGTTAGCATACGTGAGAATCGGGCGAATGCAGGTTTTATAAATGCGGGTTTTTGTTTTTGTTCTGAGATATTTGTTTACTGGGCCGCGTACTTCATCATCTAGTTGTTTGTTGGTGTTCATTACAACGCCTAAATATGTGTAGGAGTTCACTTGTTCATTGTTTTTGTTCTTCGCTTATAACTTTCTCAGCTGATGGGATATTTGCTGATCATGCATTACGTTTTTTCATGGAATATTTCCATATAGTATCTTTCAACGAATTCATTGCATAAAATTATTCTAAAAATTTAAATCTGACAAATTATTAATTTCAAACTAAATGTATGACCACAAATAGTTCAAATAATTAAATTCACGGAAATGTGAATAAAATAGCACATGGCGTCAAGTGACACCCAGTTAACACGGTTAAATTAACGTTGAATGTCGCGGTTGCCTCCAATGACAGGGGTAGAATGAAAGGGGTGATGACACGTCTTCTCTACATGTGGTTATGTGTCACAATTTATCATTCATCTATTCATTAAACTTATTATTATAATCACAGAGTGGAAAACATGTTTACCGAAAGTTAGCACTTTTCCAAAATAAATATTTGATGCGGTCAAAACGTTTAAAAGAGCGATTTACATGAATTTTTTCACAAGAAAATCAATATTTTAAAAATGTTTCGCTGCACGGCGTTAAATCGGTAAAGCCGGCCCGCCAACCACGTTTTAAAAAACTGAATAATCTCCGACATGAAAATGTGACTTATGTGCGCACCACAGTTGCCCCCAAGCCGTTTCGGTGGTGGTGGCGTTAGAGCGCATAAGCTTTTCAGCACTTTGACACGGGCGGGTCGTGTTAAAGTGCTTTTGCCCTTTAATTTTTGCACACAGCCGGTGTAACTAAACAACGTCACATACGCTGAAGGGATATTTTTAGGTGCTTTGCACCCACAAAATGTAGTGTTCGTTTTTTATTTTTTCGAAACACGGTGTTAAACAAGCACGAGTAATACAATTACCTTCGACTTTCACTGCTTTTTCTCTCTCGAAAAGTTGTCGGTTTGTAATACCACGCAACCATTCATGTTTTACTTGAAGTGTTGCTCGACCAGAAGCAACGTTTCGGTAACGTTATTACGCTGCCTAACTTTTGTACATGTTTCAGGTTGTTTGAGAAGCATCAGGCTTATCGGGTTTATCAAATTTCAGTGAGTAGTTAGTACGTTTAGTACGTTGAGATAATGTGTGGGAGGAACTTGTTCCAAAGCATATACGTGTTGCAAGTGTTGTATTAATGCACTTTTGTTAATTAATGAAAACATCACTACCCTTATTTAGAATATTTGGATAGGTGACATTTTTCGCCTCGTAATCAGGTCAATAAAAATACATTAATCATTAATCAAATTTTAATTTGATTTTATTGGTCCTCTTATTCACACACAGACATTGACACATTTTCCTGGATATTTAATCAAATTCGTCAGAATTTTAGTTTCTTTCAAGAAATCTTCGGCGAAAGTAAAATATCGCTCTATAGAATTTAATCAATGGTTCAGGAAAAAGACTTCCTTGTCAGACCATTGCCTCGACCATTTGTGCAAAATATCCAAGCAACGCGTTGCCTGAATTGCGAGTCCACCAATTCCGCAGCGTAGACGCAATGTGCAAGTTGAAAACAGAATATAGATTGTCCATCTGTCACACCGCCCGTTCCACTGCGCTCAATTACACATACAGTAAGAAATTAACATAGAAAACTTTTGTATCCAGTCATTTGCATTCGCATAACAAACAGCCAACTTCCTTCAGTATTTTTAATAAATAATTTCATTTATAATTTACTTGCGTAAAGAATAATATAAGCACGCAATAAAAATACTAATTTTTAATAAAAATAAAACAATTCTATGGATAGGTTTAAAATATGAAGTTTATTTATCAAAAAAGTTAGTTTATTTTTAAGATATCACCAGGATATTTTCAATTATTAATATTGGCCTTTTTGGTGGCGGAATTTTCGTGGGAGATTAATTTGATGTCGTCATTTAGGTGTCTCTTATTTTGCTCTGGAAATATCGAAGAAAACAAGTTCACCTTTCCTTCATTCTTGCCTCATGTTGCATTCAATTTCCGGAAATTCAATTTGTTAGACGATTGCTTGTCGTTTCACTCTTCTTCTTCTTTGGTTAATGCAATTTTCTATCTTTTATGGCAGCATATTTCTAAGATATTCGTTATATTGATGGTCAAAGATATTCCATTTCGAAAATGTTCTTATGTAATATCGTAATTAAAATACTTTGTCAATATCCATTTATGTGAATAAAATTCAACCATTTATATTTATAAATTTGCCTCGAAATTATACAAACAGCATAACACTAAAACATAACGTCAATTTAATTTTCTAAAATTTAACTATTTGAAATATTAAATTAACACGAATAATGTTGTAGTGGTATGTTATCAAGTATGCGAAAACATTTCGTAATACTCGTATTTACATTTCTCTCAAACACGTCTGCATGAAAAGTACTCAGTTATAATGGAGATGAAATTACAGTAATTCCTGTGTCGAAATAAAAAATAAAATGTGGTATAATTATGCCTCGGTTTAATTTGAGGTATTTCGTAATTTTATATAAATCTTTAAAGAGATGATTTCAAGATTCATTTCTAGGTTTGAATAGATAATTCTGTAAATCAAATACAAATTTGAAGAAAAATACATTTAAAATTCTGAACGATTACATACATTACTAAACCCGTGGATCCATAATAAATTATTTATGCTAAGAAAGGGTGTATGAATTAATTGAGGGTTAGCTAGAGGGTTAATTAATTGATGCAGTACGCATACTTAAACACAAGAGAAAAATGGAGGGTTAAATGCACACATGTAGACAAAATCCTTCCGTTTTATCTAAATCAAAGTTTTTTACATGTGAAATATATATTATTTTTCATTATAATTTTGAATGTAAAGTTTTATAAAATAAGAATTGGGCGAATTATATTATCTATTACCAAAAATGAGGTATATTTTTAATTTTAGTGGTTTGATATTTAAGCAAAACATTTCCAGGGTACAACTGTAGGTATAATATATTCACGTAATTTGTTGCCATTTTTTATGCGTTTGACTTTTAGCTGCAATCGGGCGTATTTTTATTCCTATTTTGTCAATTAATGCAAACATGCAAACGCGAGTCGACAGTTGGTGGAGGCGCCGGAGCCGGCGCCGGGTCGTTCCGCCGCGGTGGCGTACGCTAATCGCGGCCGTTCAGTTTCATTGCGCCACGGCATCCATCCAACTGACACCAAAAGAAAAGCCAAGGCAAATTTTAATTAATTTGCTAGTTGCACTTTGATATCCCGACCCAAGCATCGTCAAAGTAGGCATATTTTCAGAAGGACCGAACACTTTATACCCAAACAATATTCTACGCGCGAAATAGAAGTTTAATATTTACTTTATTGATGAATTTTGAAAGTTTGCAAAAGATACAGTTTTAACGCGATTTTTATATCTTCCCGTTTGTCGGCAATCGACTGTGATCGTCACGTTCGGCAAATCGGAAAGAGAACACTTTTCATTTGAGCGGATAATCTCAGTAAACAGAAAGGCTCTTCGGAGTGCTTAAAATCAATCAACGCCAGACTTATAGCGAACGGCACAATACCCGAATCGAGCTTTTTTTATTCGTATTATTGGGAAAGCGATCTCGATGGCCTCAATTTCGACGAGATTCTCATCTGGCGCTTACAATATAGACAGATTTGTTCCATCAATATGTTGCTTGGGATAAGGAATCCTCGATAAGAAAATGTAATCAATAATTTTCTTCTTGTCCACAATTAATCTGTACTTATACAGAAATTTATTCAGGAATTTTTATCTTGCTGAATTAGAATATTCTGCATTATAATATTATAAGACTAAATAATTTTCTTTAGTTGGAAATCATTTATAGAAAAACATACTAATACCTACACTGAAAACGAATAAAAGAAAAATACCTGTAAAGTTCATGTTATATCTCAAATCTACAAATATCACTTGAGTATTTTATGTTAAATCATTTTCCCCAATAAGAATTTTAGGACGTAAATCTTGGATTTATTTGATATATAAACTCAAAAAACCCTTAAACTTATCTAAACAGTTTATGTGTTTTAAACCTTAGCACTTTTCATTCCAAATTATTGTAAAACAGTTTATTTTATTACGTGCCATTTCATTTACAGCACAAAAATTTTATATATTCTATTTATTTTGCCCGTGGTATCAAGGAATAAATCACAAAACCCTAATGTAATGTAACTTGAGATTTTTGTGACCTAGTTTGATGATAGTTTGTCAGCATATATACAATTCTCTCTAGATAGCATGCATATAAGCGAGAGCAAAGAGGTTCACGCATTGATCTGTTCCGGAGCAGCAGCCGTCGTCCAGACATTAGGACGCCAGGAGTGTCGCCACGGTGGCGGCGTCTTACCGCCGCCCGTACTCTTGCTTTCTCCGCGTTGGCGGTTGGAATACACATCGGTAGTGATAGCTGACGCCATCGCCACCCTCCAACGTTGCGTCGCCGCTCAGATTGCAGCATCAGGCGCAATTGAGAGCTATTATCCATTTCATCAAGTCATCTTCATCTTCTGCTTTTTTTCTGCAGCTAAACCATTTTTTGTCAATTTTTGCATACGTATTCATAATATACTGAAAATTAAATATTTCAATAACTTCGCAGTGATTAAATCCAGAATAGTTCGAAACAATAATAATTTAACACACAATTTAACGAGGTCACAAAATAATATTGTCCTATCGAATAAAAATTTTCCATACGTCACATCAAAATGGATATAAAAATATTTTTGCAAATTTATTATTAGGTTATTGGAACATGACAGTAGCTTCGAAACTCTATAACAAAAGGCTCTATTGATGAAAAATTCGCGTCCGCATTATATTTTATTGACTATTCACTACCGGCTATAAAATCATCCAATATTAGTTTCGATTTTTTAATAGCCATGAAAGCGACATAGCCTCGAATATTTATGAGCTTTTATGATGTTATCTGATATTATCGCTTATTATTTTGTGAGTCCGAAGACAGTCATAAATCAATGCATGTTGTTATTTCTAAAGCTGGTTTATTACTATACGAAACATATTATTATATATAAGCAACCTTTATTCTGGCATTACACGCCTCAAAACACATTAATTTACAAAAACATCCCACATCACATAAAAATAAATAAAATAACATATTAAAATAATTATATCTAACGGTAACAAAAACTTTAAAT
>WSZQ02139153.1:0-41733 GCA_019419845.2 Weissflogia rhopalogaster
ACATTATTACACATACAAGTCCTCCCGATATTCCAGGACTGGTAGTTCCAGGAGGGCGCGACACACACCTTAGTGTACACATAGAGCACCCAACGAGTGAGCCAAACAACTAATCTACTCGTTCTTTCACCGGCACCCCCCGGCAACCCCCGAAAAAAGGAGAGGGAAGAGAAACTCTGTTGGTGTTTCCGGTGATACTTGGTTGCAAATCTTCTTAAACGTACTTAATTGTAATTTTGTTAAAATTACTTATTTACTTAATTATTTAAAAGCTTTTCAATTGCAGAAATATTAACATTCAAAACTTTAGTTTACTTTTAATGTCCACTTAATCAGCAAAAAAATAACTTTTCATCAACTTATTACAACATATGAAATATACTTTTAAATTACTTGAAATACACTTACATATGTATCTCAAGTTTACATCATAATTAATACAACTGCATTATTCAACATATTATATTTCGTGTATCCACTACAATGAATTGAATTTGGCAAACATATATTTTCATAAAACCGTTTGTAGTCCCCTTTGGTGTTAACACAATCTTCACAAGATTGTGGTACCATAAAGTTGAATCTTAATTAATTGTTGTAATAATTTCATACAATCATATGAATTTATCTAAAATTGTTTAGCAAACATGTTTGCGTTCACCATGATAGTGTCTGTTATTCTTGTAATCACGTGCTTGAAATTATTCCAATTATATAATCTACGACAGTCTTACCTTAAAAAGGTTGAAAATCTCCCTGGCCCTCCAGCTTTCCCTATTTTAGGAAATGGATTGGATTTTATAGAAGGAACTTCTGGTAAGTACATATATATTATATTATTATATTAAAAGAAAAAGTTTATTAATTACAAAAATAGAATAAGTTTGGGTATATCGGTGGTGTTCACATTTTTCTAAAATATTCTTCAAAACGATCCTTTTAAAAATGGTTACATAACTCGTGATTCTCGAGACGTCGATTAAATATACTCCTAGGAGGACCCGACGGGTCAATAAAATTGAGTATTAATATTAATCCCTTTTGCCCAAGAATATGGTTACACTTTCAAATGTTTGCTAGGACCTAACATCCTAACAAACCTAATATTTTTACATTAGATCCGAAACTGATTGAGTTTATTTGTCCATGAAATTACAAAATCAAGTGGCTATCGTTTTATTCATAATTGGCTCGGAACAGGGTTGCTTACAGTAACGAATCCCAAGTGGAAAATTCATCGCAAAATCCTCTTGCCAACGTTTCATGTGAAATTGTTACAGAATTGTATGCCAAATTTAAAATCAAATTCTGATAATTTGATTGAATATTTGAAGAATTCTGTTGAGAAAGTGATTGACATTCATGAAGTCTTTTAGACTTTTTCTATAAATTTTCATCTGATTACAACCAAGAAACAAAATGTCTACAATATTTGCATAGTTTGACTGGCAAAGTAATTAAAACTAGACGTAAGCATATGCTAGAAAGGAAGCAAACCGAAACTGAGGAGGCATCTGGCAAAATGGCGTTTATAGATCTACTCCTGAGATCATCAACAGATGAAGGTGGATCTTTGAGCGATGAAGACATACGACAAGAGGTGGACACATTTATGTTCGCTGAAAGTTGCAAGAACAATGAACAAATCAAATTAGTGAATCATATTTTTAGGGCCCTGATACTGCTTCCACGGCAATATCATTTACCTTGTATTCATTATCGAAGAATATGGAAGTACAAGATCAATTATACGAAGAAATATATGTGATGGGTTTATGACCATGGAGAAACTCAATAAGATGAAATATTTGGAAATGGTCATTAAGGAAGGCCTCAGATTATATCTCCCAGTACCAATGTTTGCACGAGAGATTACTGATGATATTACTCTTGGTACTATATGATTTTTATTTTTAATTATTAGATGTGTTTTTCATGAGCTTCTATTTATAGACGGAAAAGTGTATTCCAAAGAAGTAACAGTCACTATAGTACCATATATTTTGCACAGACATAAAGATTTATATGAAGATCCAGAAGAATTCAAGCCAGAGCGTTTCAATTTTGAAAACAATGCCAATCGTGATAGTTATGTTTATATACCATTTAGTTCTGGTCTGAGAAATTGTATAGGACAAAAGTTTGCAATGTTGGAGATGAAGTCAGTAATCTGTAGCTTCCGGGTTGAGCCCAGAGATATACCATTGAAGCTAGCAGCAGAGACAGTATTCACCTCTTTAAATGGAGTTCCTGTTCGTTTGGAAAAACGTTAGACACTTATTACATTATTACAAGTGAGACACTTTTTTTCAAGAACCCAGCTTTTATTTATATTTCACCAACACCAATATAAACAATAAAATGCCCTTGTGATTGCTTACATGCAAATTACCTCAAGATGATAATTAAAAACCCATATCCTCAACCATAAAACAAATATAGGCTAAACATATAAT
The DNA here is from genome assembly GCA_019419845.2 of Weissflogia rhopalogaster. NCBI lineage: Eukaryota > Metazoa > Arthropoda > Insecta > Coleoptera > Staphylinidae > Weissflogia > Weissflogia rhopalogaster. The sequence continues at coordinate 2,457 of WSZQ02139153.1, forward strand.
GCCCCAGCGTTTTCCGTCTGTACCAATGGCAACAATATGTGAATGGCATTTATTATTTCATCAGGAAGCTGTACCGTAGATAAAGCATTCAGGAACTTGATTGTAAACTCTCCACGCCGGTTGTTGCCCATCCAGAAATCGAAGGCGGGCATCCCTAGTAACTCCGGCGTGCGTCCGGAAACATAGCTCCAGAAGGCATGATACGCATCAAATTGACTTGGGGACAGTATTGACAGATCAAAGGCATCGCTGAAAATGTCGTCCAGGTCCAACGTTTTGGTTAGCACTTTTTGGACAGAGACTGCAGCAGATTTAATCATAGTCAAATAGTATTTAGTTGCGACTTGAATGCTCTGATCCACCGCCGGACACTTTTCTGTTTGAGAGAGAACATGATGCAGTAAGAGATCTGGATGACCAATTAGGGGGGCTAGGTCAACATTCCTAGCACATTTATAGACGAGGCCCTTATTACGCAGGTATTCAACAATAGTTTGGTATAATCTCTTGACACTATTTGCAGTTGGTTGGGGTAGTTGCGCAATTAGATCCTCTGTTTCAAAGAATGGATAATGATCTGCATAATAACTAATAATTTCTCTATTTTGCTCTGGGAGTTGTTGAGATGCCAAAAGTCTGCCCATCACTTGTTGGTATGATTGCATAGAACCATCGTAGTCCATATTTGATAAATCAATGTAGCGATAAATCTGATCACTATCTAGGAATTCCAACATCTGCTTATGCCGATTTTCATCATTTGCTACATTTGGTATAAATTTCTTAAATATACCGAAGTCAAAATATCTTTGCCTGATTATATGAGCGAAGGCTAGACGTAAATCTTCAGGTAAATTTGGGTCTTGTATAAGAAGCAGTAAAATCATTCTGAATAATCCTTCTTCATTATTTCCAAAACTAGCTAATACCTCGTGGGGAATTGATACTTCCAGCACGGTTGGTGTAAGTTGTGTGAAGTATTGCTGCACAACTGAATAATCATTACTAGATCTGAAATTGTTAGGGAGGACGTTCAGTAATCTGCCATAATTTTGCTGTGGGGATTGCCCTTGCATTGACGGCGGTAACATCTTCATAGCATGTACCGATCTTTGCGAATACCTGGGTTTCATCGCATTTTGTGGTGTCTGTGCTGTTCCAGGATATGCTTTTTGAAGATAACGAGCCGCATTTCTAACATTCGGATTCACATTTCCATTATATATAACAAGTTCTAGAACATTAACTAAAATTGCCCTAGGTCGCCGATGGACATTATAATTGATATTCTGGAAAAGGTCCATTGCTGCTGGACTATGAATGAATTGATGGATTATATTATTTGCCTCAACAGCTTGATTTTCCGCAGAGTTCGGCAATAAATGCAAAACATTTTCAACTTCAGCCTCAATGGTTGGAGCAAACAGCAGATTGTAGTAATACAATGCAGATTGAATAACGTCATATGGGATGGTTTCCGGGGGCGCATTAATAATCATTAACAATATTGATCTTTGAAGATCTGGTAAGTTCGCGTTAAATTCCAATAATTTCAAATGTTGATAAATTTCATTGCTGTTCAAGAAATTATCCATGGAATAGTAGTATTCCATAAAATTCGGATCGTCAGGCATTGCAAACAATTGAGATACTTTATGAAGGCGATAGAGGTGTTCCAGAAGGGAATAATCAATAGTGTAAGTTTGTTCATTATTCCTTGCTAGCAATCCTTGGATATAGTTTCTATCTTCAGGCATTACAGCACACGAACCAGCGATTGTCAAGAAGTCTTGTAGGACTTCATTGGGAGCTATCGTGAGATCAATACGGGAATTACCCATAATTGTGGAAGGCACATCATTATGAAGGAATCTGTCAATTGCATTGTAAGAGAGTGCAACTACAGGTGGAGCACCGATCAAGCAAGATTTGTCTATTCTATGGAATATTGTATCCAGAGGTACTAAATGCATGCCAGGATTTAACGCATATGATTCCTTCAATTCCGGAAGGAATTGTTCATAGTGTTCAGCGGCCAGACGTAGGTCCACAGGTATATCATTCGTATGTGCTGCGATTTGAAACAAGAAAATGAGGAGAACATGTCCTGGTGAATCCATGTCAACTCCAGAACTAGCCAGTAAATTATAAGCCAAGTCAGTTTTAAGGTATTTATGTAAAACTTGTCGATCGGGTATATATTTATCTGATATGTCAAATTGGTCTAATTCTTGTTCTAATTTTCCCAAAAAGGTGATTTGCTGGGCTGTTAGCGTGGGCATAGTAGTAGGCACGGTTTGGTACATCGTTGGTGCTGTTTCAACTGTGACTGGTAACATAGTAGATGTTCCCGTTTGATGCGCTAAAGGCGACTGAGTTTTCATTGCCTGGACGAGTGACCTTCTCTCAAGCATGTACGCAACATTTCCAATAATGTTGTTATCCATCATTTTCAAATAATAGCGTGCTACTGTCTTGACATCAATTGAGATATTGTAATTCCGCAATATTAGCAATAAAATATCTTGTAAAAATTTATCATCAGGTTGGTAGATATTGATATTAACTTGACAGAGCAACTGTAAAAGTTGGCCACTCTTCATAAATCTCACTATCAGGTTGTAATTATGTGCCTCTCGCGTATTTCTTGGCCTTGGTAACATTAGTGTTAATCTGTGAAGTTTGTTTCTCAAAAATGAGGTATCCGGAGGCACATTAGTTCTTCTGAAAATGTCCCAGTAATATTTAGCAGCTCCTCTAACATCCCCAGGAATACCATCGCTCTGTAGCAATGCTTGTAGTATGTTCATTAAAAGGTTAGAACTGGTCTTTCCAAAATCAATTTGTGGTTCTAAGAACCTAGGAATGCCCAATTTCAAATAATTAGTAAGAGTATCAAAATATTTCTGAGATAGATCGCTGGAAGGCTTCGGGAACAAGGAAACAAGTTCCCCACTATTGTATTGTAGCGTACCAAGTATAGGTTCCATGATATATTTACCGTAGTAATAGGCTCCCTCTCGGACATCCATTGGAATGTTAGCATCTTCTTCTATTATTAAGAAGATGTAATAGAGCATTTCATTCGAACTTCTGTTATAATTCATGTGACTATTTCGTAAAATTGTATGCATTTCAGTGCTGTCTAAGAACTTGCCCAGAACGGTTTGGTATTGTTCCGCTTTTGATCCAGATATACCTTGAAGCGATGAATAGGCATCGTGCATTTTCGTCATCATTTCAGTTTCTTGGAGATATTGTGCATGGACCTGTCTTCGATAATGATTGGCTGCTTCTATGGTATAATTGCTCAAGTTTGAGGTCTGGCTAATATCTTCCAGAATTATCTCCAATATGATGAAACTATCTTGATTGAAGTTGACGTGATTTTGTGATAATATCAAAAAGCTGAGGTCACTTCGTAGGAAATCCGAGATTTGTGCATACATCATATTGTTAGTCACAATAGTTTGAAGCTCGGCCAGAATAAATTCAATTTGTTCTTGCTGTTGCCAAGTTAATCCTTCATTATAGATAAGTCTTAAATAATGCAGTATAGTTTGTTTGTATTCCCTTCCAATCTGGGGACTTTTTAAAGCTAACATGAAAATATCATGCAGCATTGCTTTTTTATCGGAAGACGTTCCCAGGTTACTATCCTGGAGGATTTGCATGAAAGTGGAACTATCAAACATATCATACATATTTTCGAAATGCATCTTCTCCCTTGGTATGGAAGATTTAGGAATGATATTGAACAGTTGGTTGAGGGAGTACTTATTCCGAACAGCATCCATTTCATAGTATTTCAAAAAATAATCAGCTGCCTTATGAACAGGATTGGAGACTTGGTCATTGGATTTCAATAGATGAAGAGTTTCTTGAAGGAAGTGGGCCGACGTTCTATTCAAAGGACCATATCCAGTAGGTCCTAATATTGTTTGCAATTGAGGGCTATGTAGATAATCAAATAGTACATTATAATGTTCTCTACCCGGTCCATGTTTAAATTGATGTAATTCATGACTTAAATGACCGAAATCAAGCGCTCTTTGGAAATATTGCACGTAATATTGGAGTGCCTCACGCAGGGGTCCAGAAAATTGGGGGTTTGCTAGAGCTTTGACGAGTACATTATTCAAGTATGCTTCACTTGGAACAGATCGACTTGCATACTGTAACGCAGCTCCAGAATTGAGGAATCGCAATAAAGTGTCTCTATGTGGTGATTTGATATTCGGAACGTAATGCGCCAAGCTATAAATAGCCCTGGCTTGATTCTGCTTAGTTCGGTATATCAAGTTTTGATTCCTCAAATATCCCAGATAATATTCTGCAGCTTCATAAAGTTGAGGGGAAACATTCCCCCGTTGACAAAGAATTGATAACAGTTGCTGAAGATAGTTTTGAGGCGATTGCCTAAGGTCAAGTTGTTGATAGACGTGATTCGGCAAACTTTGAAGATACTTTGCGAGCAAATAATATTGGGGACCTCGTCTAGGCCCCAAAGCTCTAATAAGCTTTTCACTATAGTTTGGACCTGCAGCTCCGTAGTTCACTATGTAATAGGGCACATCCGTAGTTGCTGTGAATAAGGGCTAATTCAGCGTCGGCAACGAAAATTAGGTAACGATTTTAAACTTACCTGATATGTTCGGTCTGAACCTTGTCAGAAGATACTTAACAATGTTGTATGTAACACTATTGGTCGTCAATACCGGAGAATGCATAATGTTCCCTTGAACACTTTCTTCAATCAAGTTTTCGATCAACTGGAGTAGATGCGGGCTGCTGTGAATATTGTCATGAATGAAGACGAGGTAATTCAGCGCCATGAAGTAGTTATCAAAGTGTCCATTTTCCGCCATCCATCGTAGACTTTGTAGGATGTAATCCGTCCTGCCCGAAAGCACACTCTTCCAATATTCCTGATATTCGGACCTTTGTTGATAAGTTAGACGGGTATTCGCATTGTAGTAGTCATTAAAGTAGGCTTCGTAATGTCTGGGTGATGAACTATGATAGTTATAAACCCCCCTGCTTGTCGTCGGCGATAACACACTTATCAAACATCCGAAAATCACGCAAAGATGGTTTTTGAATTTGGTTCCACGTAAGATGACCATGGTTCCTGATTGGGTCCACTCTCGACGGCAACTGCGACGCGCGCATACCATGCTTTCAATTATCCTGTCAATCATATTTATACACGGTCCTTGTTTGATAAGCAACAACAATCAACCACAAAACGATCTGCTTCGTTATCACTCCACACGTCATTTCCCGTCGGAGACCACGTATCGAGTGGAGGCGGCTTCCGTGATTTATTGCTTTGCGGCAATCAACTCTTTACGGGGTCGGTTAATGACCGATGTAATGAAGAAAGTGCCGGCGAATTAATTACGAATTCATTTTCTTGCATTTTCTGCGTTGTCTTATCATGACGACTGATTGCAATCCATTCTCGAGTAACAATGCCCAATTTGAGCTTTCCTCTCGCACCAACTGCGGTAATTGCTTATTATATTTTACAATTGAAAAGGCCCTCGTTGTAATTTAACAATTTAAATGTTGTGTGTCAATAATAATTTATCATGAACTTGATTTTCCGCACACTTTCAAATCATTTTGTCTCACTGCGTCATATTTTTCATTTGTAGAGTACGTATCTCCTTGATCTTGTTTGACCCAATTTAGATAATTTTTAAGTTGGTTATACGGTAATACGGTGTGCCCTGATGTGGAGAAATATTATTCATATGATTTACATTAAACAATTATAGAAAAATGAGTTGTTCTGGTCAATTTCAGAAGTTAAAAAAATAATTTCATGTTTATCACTTATTAGGTAAACCTAGCCTATGTAAAAAAATGAATGTAACAAGGGAGAACAATGCACATTTTGGTAGTGCATTGTTCGCTGCAGCAAGAGCGTGTATTTTCCTTATCATCAGCAGAACTTTAACATTCTGAGATAAACCTTGTCAAAATTAGAGTAAGTGGGCGTGTGAAGATAAGAACAAAGCATTGAAGGACAGTCAATCGGGTTATAGAGACGCACGATCCATCTGAGGTGGTCATATAAATACACTCTTTATAAGATTCCTATGATTAAACTAGTATTTACTTTTAAAGTAAGACAGCAGAGGAAATTCCTGGGCCAAACCTTCGCAAAAGTCCAGATTTCGTGAATCTGCGCTACATTGAAAGAACCATTCTGTTGATCTATGTTCCTCTTATGATGGTACTTATGATGATAATTTGCCCAAAATAATGCAGGCATGTCTAGATTAGTAACAAGGCCGGTCCTCGCTCTGCCCAATGTTCAAAGAGGATATCTCTTCAGCGGAACTATCATCTCTGTTGTAGTTCAGTGAAAGATGGTTGAATTTGGGTTAAGATGGACCCAGTTGGGTTATCGCACTTTTTTGATAACACGTCTCTATCGATGTACTGTAAGCAGCCCTTGCCTCTTCGTGCATCATCATTCTGCCTTACCTCTATCAAAGCTTCGCTCCATGTCGGCCTGTGTTTCGTCGAACATTGCAGTACTTATGTCCGGGATCCATCTTCTGGTCCAGTGAGCATTGTAGCTAAGCCTCCATCTGTTGTCTCAATCCAGCATGGAGAGTATGGGCTCTCCATTAGTTTGTCCTCTATCAATGTTTTCACTATCTCAACTGTTTGATCGAAGCATGCACGCAGCGTAAGTAAATTGGGTTTAGAGCCAACTAGTTCGAGGTTGTCAGTAAAGCCGGCTGTTTCAACACGGATTTCATACGCTAGGTCCCAGAGCGGAACACTGCGGCATTTTGTCCCCCAAGTTTAGTACCAGTTCAGAAAGATATGACATGATAATGTCCATCAGGTACTGTAGGAAACTGCGATGAGTTTGGCAAAACTAAAAATGTTGTCGGGTACTAAATTTTTTGAAACCAAATATTACGGAAATCTTACTACTGGAAATTGAATGGAAATAAAATGTTAAACATTTGGTTTGAGCGCGATATTTATATATAGCCGCGTAACGATCATTCAACCTCCAAAACTACAAAATTGGTTGGTGTTGCAGCAATGTCGCCATTGCCTGTATGTTTTGTTTTGGATATATGATCTCTTCTTGCAAGCCCTCTTATATATTTCTATGAGGACTCTAATAAAGTTATTTTACTTTACTAGCTTTTTTTGATGGAATACTGCTTACGATATCCATCTGTAGTTTTACCGCCTAGACGTGCCTATGAGCATATCATATTCTGTTAGTAATCAAGGTTTCCGCAGCCTCACAACAGGTATCAGGGCTTTGTTTTGATACCATATCTGTAGTGAAATTTCTTGAGCATGCAGTGTAACGAATCCTGATAGGTCCCTGAATCTGTTTCTGCTATGATTTAGTTGCTGAAGTCACTTCAGAAAGATTTTCTTGCTCATGCATTTTTTATAACTACAACTTGCAAGTCTACGTTCTGGAATAAAAATAGACGTTCCCTGATAATATAATGAATGCATTTATTTCTTCTCTAAAAATAAATACATAATTTCAGAAAATAATATTTAATACTGCGACAAATCCCTTTTAATTCTTTCATCAACCAAACTTTTAATTACCACCAACATTCATATATTACTTTTATATTAATTTGATAATAACTTCAGCAAGTCTAATGTTTATTAGCAGTTGCGTGTTCTCAAAAGACCAGAAATAATAAGTCCGCATCTTTAATAACCTTTTAACATGAAATTACTTAAATTTACAATCACTGCGGACTTATCGGTCTGATACCAGCCTAAATCAGTTTATAATTAATTTATTAATCTATTAGCGTAATTCTCATTGTTCGTTATTCGTTCCACCGCACAAAACTAGAAGGTTAAACAACGAAGGGAAGGGTTTATAAAGCACGTAAACGATGATTATGCTAAGAATTAACGACGCGGCGCGACGGAGGGAATACGTCAAAAATGGTGGGGCCGCGTAAGGCATGCCACCCCCTCGTAGGCTTTCCAACCCGCCACGTGCTTTCAACTTTCGCATTCCTATAAATTCCAAAGCCGGCGAAAGACCGTGCGCATTTCGGTGTCATTTAGTGCCGGCTTGGGGTGCTCGCGGCGAGGACGTCGTGCTTGCGCCCTGGGGAGCTTCGATTTGAACCGTGACATTCGTGCTTTTTATCCCCCTTTCGGAAAAATTACTGGAGCCTTTAAAACTCTACCAATACCGCATATAATGCCTATGGTCGTATAAGGTACAATTTACTATCCATTTTATCATTTATTTGCCTTGCCATGTTTTGGGTGTAATTCTTTTTAGAAAGATACACTCGCGCATGTTTGTAACGATTAGATGTGCTGAATTATGGATGACTATTATTTGTTTTGAAAGTTTATCCAGGCAATTATATCGACGGTGAAATGCACGAGGAATGTTTCGGCGAGGGCCCATTCATATTTCGGCTCAACGATACCGGTAGCGGTCCACATTTACTAACACAGGTAAATCGAAAATAAATTTATACACTTTGTTCTTATTTCTAAAGAATTTAATAAAGCACATCTATTTTCCCCATAATTTTTCCTCTTTATTTATTCTTTTAAAGTATTTTATATATTTACTCCCAAAAAATTAGGGTAACTTATAAACAATTTATTGTGAATAAAATATCTGTCCTTTGAAATGTTGCAATATTTTTTGGAAAATAATCATATCCTAGATTCCATTTTCATGACTAGAACTTTCGATGATCAATCTTAATAATTTACATCTAGAGATAGATTTACTTTTAACATTGTAAACATATTGCAAATTTTGAATTGAAAAACATACAAATTCCTGATTCGGCGAAACATGTTTTGATAAAAATCGAATTGGTAACTTTGTTACTGTGATAACTAGGTGGTTTCTACTCATTATGGGCAATAAAGAGAGTATGCTTAACACTTAAAAAAAAACAAATGACCGCTTGCAAGATACTGTAGGATAAATGTCCGATTTTTTTTGCAATGTCGAAATGGTATGGTACGTAAATATCGCGCGGATAATTTGAATACATCCGCTTTCATATTTTATGTCTCTTAATTATTTCCATTATAACGACCAATTTTTCCAAAGTTTTACATTCGTGAAATTGTTCTCCTTGAAAATTGCTGACAAAAATATTGTTAAATTTCATGTGTTTATTCTTATATTAAACTTACATCAACTATCGATATATTAAAAAGTAAAGTATTCGTAACTTTAAAGCCATTTTTTCAAATAGCGATCGAATAAAACCAAAACCACCCTCGTAATTCATAAATTTCTTGACCATGTTGTATATTACTATCAAGCATTTTCTATTTCACATGGCACACAAGCCGTTACTTTACTTTAAATAAACATCTAACGTCTTATTATTAGGCGTGCATCTGAAATGCATGCCGGTGGATTTAAGGCACTCATTATGCATAACGGATCGCAAATATAAACACATAAATTTCCGAAATAAATGAAAAGCGAAATCGAAACGCCAACGTGTTGAAGGAATTAAAGTAGATAAACATGTAGTGCTTATCACACAAGCAGCCATGCGATTCATAAATCGCGCCAAAATGTCAAATCAGTTGTCTGTGCAAAGTTTCAATATTTTATATTTGTTTTTACGACCATTGCAGCCGGCCGTTAAATTGTAATATAGGATTACGATTGCAAAAAACGGAAAAATCGTGCATGCCACGTGTGGCAGGATGTAATTATCGCATGAATATTCATCGGTGGCTTATTACGGAGAAGATTTATTGATGTGCCGCGTGAATACATGAATAATTGTTCTATTCTTGGACGTCAAACCAGTGATGGGAAAAGTTTTTCGCGTCGACATTTTTGCGTGCGTTTTTATGGATGTTTCGCGCATGAAAAGCGCCTCCACCGAAGGACGACAATGACGGCATTGATGACATCCAACAGCCCTGTTCTGCGTAGCAAGTTTACGCAAATTTCAATAAGCACGCAATCATTTCACGTTCTTCTTTCCTCTTTAACTTTTTCTAGCTGTTTGTCTCGTTTTCCAATAAGAACAAGCTGAACATATTAAACCAGCACGAAATATTTACTTCTATTGCATGTCCCATGGAAGAAGTCCTTAAAAAGTTAATAACTTAGAAGAAATTATGCAATTTTGGAAGAATTATGATTTAACCAAATTAATATTCGCGTAAACATTGAATGTAAAAACTGCCAGGCATATTTTTTCGTCATGAACATTTCTGACCTTTTAAGACAAGACAACATTTAAATTGAAATTCTTTTGATTTTCTTCACGATAAGCATTTACAAAGGTAGTAGGAAAATGTCCAGAAACTATTTAACCTTTCGTAAACTAGGTGACCTATGTGTTAAGTGAATTTTAAGTACTATGTACCTTCAATTAATTGCATGCACTTTCCTGGCAGGTTTGTCTTGAACGCGGTTGGAAAGAATTTAACCTGGAAAACGGTGACCAATGGAATTTATGGTGGAAAGCATCCGGATTTCCAGCCAATTACCATCGTAATTTATGTTCTTGGCAGGTGGGTGTAGATATAAGCACCCTGAATACATAACGTAAGAAACTAAAATGATTAATTCCAGTATATCAATCATATACCAAAAGGTTCGTCAATTTGTCGTAAGGATAATTTAGTTCGTCACTTACGCTGTATGAAGAAAATCTATGGCAATATATTCAATTTTAGGTCAGTAAGAATTTTAGTTTATCGTATGGGGATTTTCTTTTTCGATGGAATGGATGATACTATATAATGATATTAATGCCTAACAAAACCATACATCTAATTCCATATAAAATTTAATCACATTTTGATTGACAGTGATGTTGATTGTGTTCCATAGCCCGCATGGTTATAATCTGCCCGTGGAATACACGAAACTGGCGGCTGAATGCAACAAGCCACGCGCGATGAACGCCAAGGATCAGTCGGAGGGCTACTTTGACGCCAACCCCATATGGATATGCAAACCTGTGGCTCAGAGTCAAGGCCGTGGCATTTTCCTATTTCGAGTACGTAACCCACCATTAACCGACACATTACTCGCTTGCAGCAACAATGACACCCACAACTTGTGGGCGCTCCGGCGATCATGTGTGAGTATATGATGCGTATTTTTAGAACCTCAGCGAATTGAACTACGACACGAACACGATCGTCCAGAAGTACATCGAGCGCCCACTATTGATCGGGGGTTATAAATTCGATCTGCGCCTCTATGTCTGCATACCCTCGTATCATCCCTTGACGATCTATATGTACAAAGAAGGATTGGCGCGATTTGGTACCGACAAATTCACTTTGAATGATCTGAGGAACCCCTTCCGACACTTGACCAACAGTAGCATCAACAAGTTGGGACCTGGTTACGCCGAGATGAAGGATCGGGTAGGATCGGGGTGTAAATGGACACTGAAGCAACTACGGAGGTATTTCAGACAGGCTGGAATCTTTGATTGGTTACTATGGCAGAAAATCACTGCCTTGGTTATACTTACCGTTCTAAGTCAAGCCCCACAAGTACCTGCCACTTCAAACTGCTTTGAGTTTTTTGGTTTTGATGTTTTAATCGATAATCTCTTAAAACCTTGGCTTCTCGAGGTTGGTTCTCGTCTGATAGGAAGGATGAAATACGATAAAACTAATAATTTCAGGTTAATTTAAGTCCAGCACTTGGTAATGATTGCGATGCGGACCAAGTGGTGAAGAAACCAATGCTTCATGATCTCTTTGATTTGATTGGTTTACCTTTGTATAACACGGGCCTTTCCGTTTTTGACATATGGAATGATGACTTTAAAGAGAATAATAGAGAATTGTACTCGAATAAGAATACCACATTATCTGTAATACACGCTGCAGGTAGATGGCGTAAAAGGCAGAAACAAAAGAGTGTCCGTCCTAAATCTAGCTCAAGAACCAAACCCAAATCTCCCTCAAAACCTAGTTAGTCTTAACTAACAAGTAACAACCTATGTAACCTTAAATCAACAATTTTTGTAGGAATTAGGAAACAGAAATCCGAAAATAAAGATTACGGGAGCTGGGGGAACGGGAAAGATTGGACCATCGGACCAAAACGTGAAGGAGGTTGGATAAAACTATGCCCCTTCAATGAACGCACCCAGCTCTACAGCTATCTGGAAAAGGGTAGTGCTAAACAAATAGTCAGTCAAGTAAGTATCCCATCACCGAAAGATTATCACACTTACCAACTTTATTGCACTAGGTTACCAAATGGATTCGAAGTGCAAAAGAGATATCAAGAACACATCCACATGCAACAGAATGTCAATTATGTGATTACCTTGCCAATGATATGGATTTAATGAGCGAGGTATGGATACCGCCAATCTAATGCAATAATTACATGCAAATTGCCAAAAAGAATGCACAAAAATCGATTCACACCAAATTACCATAAAAGCGTACAAATAAAATACATTTACCTAAAGATGGCGGTGTGAGTGCAGCTAGCTTAAAATTAGATATCAGGTTGAATCTAAAGCAATTTATTTATAGATACAATAAATTGAAATAGCTTAAAATTAGCCTATTACTTTATAGAATTGGATATTCAATACGTAGGATTCAAATAGCTCTTTCATATATCCCTCCATACTTCCATCTTAATTAAGCTTAAACTTTGTTGTCCTCAAAGGATTATAAATAAATAACATGATCTATAACATTAATCAATAGCATTACATAAGATTATAAAGTAGATAAATCGAAAATGAACAAACGATTTTATATTCGTTAATTGCTATTTATATTAACAATGTATACGGATATTGCTGATAACGTCGATAAATAAAGAACAATCCATCTAATTGCCGCCTACAAATGTTTCAAACAAATGGCACAGAATCGTACATTTTTCTTTGCATTTTCCTTTATATTTTATGAAAACACTAAGCACGTTAGCAGAAAATAAATTATCTTTTAGCAAAATACAAATTTCATACTGCATATGTTGCTTTTAGGATCTCTGTATCATATTATATCTTAAATATTCTAAAATTTCAATAATTAAATTCTAACTATATCAACAATAAATAATAAACTGAATAATTTGAGTAATATTAGTTACATAGGTATATTTTCCTCAACGTTTATTTCGCTTTCGCGTGTTTCTACGACTTTTCACTGCAGTTTGAAGCAAACTTAGACATAAATTAATTGATATTTCATTGATTTCTCGATATTGCACAAATCCGGCCATGTCCAATTACATGACAAAGGGACATTAATTTCTAGATTATGTGCGCTTTTTAGTCCTCTTAACTAATTTTACATTCATGATGAACATTGATTATAAGTTTACTTTATGGCAAAGTATTTGCTATTGATATTTTTGTCTATTTTCTACCCTCTTTATATTTATAGGTAACTTTGGCACCCGTGACTTAACTTATGACTGTTTCTTTGTTAATTGTTAGTTTAACTTTGTGCTTTGGCCAATTTTTACTGTTTTTATTTCTTATAGAATTTTAGTAATTTTGATGTTTGATATTCGATGGCAATTGAAAGAAGATTACGTGTTTAACGGGCATGGTTCTTGCAGAATGGACGACCTCCTTTGGCGTAGAAGCTCTGTCCCTCCAAGTTTTTCTTGCACATCTAGAATTGTTTACGAATATTATAGATTTACTCAGTGGTCAAATTAAAATAATCAATGTACGCTCTGCGCCTCGTTTCGTTAACGTACCGTGCAATTGAAACATTGGCTATGGTAATTGTTGCTCAAGGCTTCCACCCAACGATCGCCGGCCTCAACCGGGAAACCACAGGCGAAACACTTGGTCGTAAACATTTCGTTCCAATCTATAAATCAACCAATTATAATTTAATCAATTGTCCAGCGTATGATATAAGTTATAAGAAAGTTTACCTGTCTCACAGTATGGTAAACCGTCTTCAAGGAAGAAGGGTGAATTGCCGAAGAGTTTACCACAGTGGGCACAGTTGAAGCACTCAGGGTGGAAGTTCTTCTGAATGGCTTTCAGACAGTCCTATACAGTGATTTATCAATAGAAATTAGTGGAATTTAGTGAGATTATGAAGCTTACGAGGAAGTTTTACTTACACCCTTAATCTTGGTACCACACTTAGCACAATTTGGAGCCAAATATTGCTCGAAGCAATACTCGCAATGCAATTGACCATTATCTTCAACGAAGCCAATGTCTTGTAGAGGACGTCTGCAGCTCGCAGTCGCGCAGACGAAGTGCTCTGGACACCAGATCTTACCCAAAGCGGTGATGAAGGGACCCCTGAATGCAACCATCATAATTAACTGCCCTTTATTTCGAGTTAATCGTTAGGGAAACACACAAACCTTATTGTTTTCTGACAAACATTACAAGTCTGGTTAGATTGCTTATCCTTAGGCGGGTTAGTGGTTAGTGCTCCATTAGCATATTTAATAGTGGCCGGAAAGGTGGTTTCAATGTAGTTATTCTTGGTTGATGTAAAGTAGTCGGTCTTCTCTGAAGGTGGATTGGAATTGCACGAAACGTAAGAACGAGGTGATGATTCAGACGACAAACTTGGTGCAAATGTTGGCATCGGAATACTGACATTGATCTCGTTGTAATATTTGTCTGTCCCTGTTGTTGGAGCCATCGTGGTGGTAATCTCCACTCGGTCATCTGAGTATATTATTTCTGTCTCATGCATGTCTTCACTTTCATGCTCTTAAAGATAAAACACTCCAACATAAAACCATGCCAACACAACAAGAGCAACATAAAGATAATGATATGTTAGTTGTATAATGTTATGACAAACCAATACTACACCCACACGAATTCCTAACCTGATCTGTGAATGACAAGCCCCACAAGTTGCAAGTCTGTTGCCCAAACCACTCATGTTCAGAACACCACGTCCGCGCTTTGGGGCAAATACATTGCCACGAGCCTGACGTCCACCGCCAGAACCTATAGGAGTGGGTACGGGATTAGCACTACCATCACAGGGTGCTAACACATCACTTGTCAACGGTGGCACAGGTTTCGTGGGAACCTTACTTGGAACAGGTGCTCTGACTGGTTTATACGTAGGAGGTGGAGGAGGTTCAGGAATTTTAGGCGCAGCAATTATGGGTTGTTTTGGCATTGGTGGAGGGCCAGGATTCGGTTGGTCTATAAAGGGTGAATGGATCTGTTTCGGATTGGTCACGTGCAAGCCCTGAATTCCCTGCTCTTCATGAATTGGAATCGGTGCGTTGACCCTTTCAAAAGGATATGACTTTTGGATTTCAATTGTCTTTTCTTTGTGGGATTGCTCAAACTCCTCCACGATAGTTTTCTTTCTTTGGACTTTAGTCCTTCCATCAGCCGAGACTTCTGAAGATTGTGTTTTATTCATTCCTTGCAGTTTATCGGAAGCAGATTGCTCTGTGGTTGACACTTGGGCGTTACCTTGCATTTGGACCTGATGCCTTTTAGTAGCTTCTGCTTCATACGTCCTAGTCTGCTGAGATTGTTGTTGGAAGTTGGCTTCGTTAATCTCCGATCGTTGTTGCGAGTAGTTCACCATACGACCCTGATCATAGTAATCACCTTCAAGGTTTTGAATTGTCCTAAACTTTTCTTGGTGGTGTGGTATATAAGAAGTGACCTTATCTTTAGCATTTTCCACCTTAAAGTCTTGTTGTAAGTGAACATGATCTTGGTGCTTCTTTAGTGGATTCGGAGGAGGGCCAGCAGCAGGAGATTTCGGCCTATTAGGTGCTTTCATAAAAGGAGAATTTGACCTTTGATGGTCAGGCTTGGCACCTGGGCAAGGGCTGGGCGATCTAGAAACTCCCGGACTGCTTGGGTCAAAGACATTTATCTCCGGGGCCAAGTACTGCGTTGCAACCAGGTTTTGTTGATAATAAGGAATCGCAGATGGGGTCTTATTCATCCGACTTGGTGTCGTTTGTCCCAGACGCTGAGGAGTAGCACATGACGGTGGTTGAAAATTGTCATTGACCGTTTGGAAACTTGCTTTTGGATTGGGACTATGTTCTTCTGGATTCACCAGACTTATGGGTGCAATAATTTTTGGTGGAGGTGTTGCCATAATTTGGTGAAGATCAGGTCTTAACAACGGCTTCGGATTAGGAATAATTTTGGAACGTTCCTCAGGTTTAAGCAGTTGCTTAATATCTTTATGGTGTGGTAATTGAATTTGCTCTTCAAATTGAAGTGCCGATTGATAAGAAGGTATTTTATCCTGCTTCTGAAGGCTTTGTGCCAAGGTCAGGGGTTTCTTAAGTATGACTTCTTCATTTTGTCTAGCGATTTCACGATTTTTGGCTAGTTGGCATTCTTTTTGATGAATACAACAAACATGGGCTTCTTCATGTGTTGCTTGCGACATACCTTGCTGACTTGAAGAAGTTTCATGCTGTTCATATATATTCTGTGACATTTGAACTTGAGCTTGCATTTGTTGCACCTTTCTTTGCATTTGTAAGGCACGATCCTGTTGCTGAGTAATTTGAGTATTCAATTCCGATTTGACTTCTTCATAATTGGCATGAGAATCCGAAGTACTTTGAAGTTGTCTGGAAACCGGTGGGAAATGAGCATCGGGCGTAACTTCGGTACTACCCCCCTCAAATGTTTCTACCATAGTTGCAATAAACGGTTGTGGAACTGGCTGTTTAATTGAAAATCTCCTCTTTTCTTCTAACTCCTTCAGTTCTCTAGCCTCCTCCTCCTCTCGCCTTTCTTCGAACGTTATCGTCCTTCGTTCTCCAGTTCTATAGTCAACAGTCATTGGAGAATAAGTCCGGTCTGAAGCAGTAGTCAATGCTGATAACATTGTTAATTTTTCAACAGGTTTAGGAAGATCTTTCAAAAACGGGTCCGATTTTTTCTTCGGCCTGATAGGAGTTGGAGGTTGACCAGTCCCAATTATAGGTGAAAATGGCCTTTGCGGAGCTGTCCTCAATGCCTCCACAAACGGACTAGCCCTAGCTTCCTCCTCTTGTCTCTCTTGAGGTTTCGGCCTGATTAATTCAGGAATTAAAGGCCTCTCAAGAGGCAAATAAGGCACTGTTTCTTCAGGTAATGGTACTGGTTTTGTATTGAATACCGGAATCATTGGTTGTACCGGTGTAAATGGTTTAGGAGGCGCAATTGTCATAGCTGATGCTATAGGACCTCTTGGGCTTCTGGTCGGCAATTGAGATAAATCAGGACTGGCGCAAAACGGCTTATCAGAGGTGATTCTAAGCGCGGCAACCATCTGAGATTCCCAAGCCTGGGCACAATTATTTTGAATTTTCGCTTTCATCTCTTCATAACGCTCTAATTCTGATAATCTTCGCAAATCAGCAGGTCTCTTCATTGGGCAATCAGGACATTCGTTACAGCAACTCTGTTGGCATTTCAGGGGACATACTTGAGTTATTGGCGAATCAACTTTAGGTTTTGGTGGAGCAGGTTTTTTCACCGCTGAGGGAACATCTGCTGATAAAGGAGGCGGTGATTTTGGTCTCTGCGACTTCATCACGCTATCAACCAACATAGCAGTTTGCAAATGCTCCGCCAGGGCTTGAGCACATTCAATTGTGCTTCTCCTACCGTTGATATTATACACTTCTGCCGAAGTCAATGACATTTTCGGTTCCATACTCCTAAGGAAATTTGAATAATTCTCTAGATCTTGATAGTCAGATTCAGATTCCGTAGGTTCCGTAATGCAATCGGTTTCACACTGTTCGTGTTCGTCCTCTCCTTCATAGACTACCAAGGGAGCACAATGGGCGAACTTGCTCTGCTCGTAGGGGGTTTGAGGTCTGGGTCTTGCCTTACAATGATTCGGAGACAACTGTCTTACTTTAACGTGCACGTGAGTTGAAGGGGGGAAATACAAAGGGCTTGCAGTAGGTAAAGTGTTATACTCTTCATGGACGGGAGGCCACACAACGTTCTCGACAATTTCAATATTTTCTTTTGAGTTAACGCACAGCAGACAAAAAAACGCAGAAAACCATAAGCAGCATACATATAATGTGTGTGAAAGGATTGGTTTTGATACAAACAACAAAGTTAAATAACATATAACAAAAAAGAAAGAAAGAAGAAAAATTACTTCGTTTATCATAACGTTTTCCTGTATATAAAATTATCCTGCTTGTACTTTGTATCAAGAATTCCCAATTTCAAAAAATTTAAAAAGCATTGCATGGCGCTTTAAATTTCAGAAAGCTGTCTATAAACTAATTTATACACAACATTTATTTAAGTAGTTTATCTTTAAGAATTAATTTCTTAATTGGATATTAAGGAAAACGGACGCGGTTGAGTGTTGAACTTTTTATAATCTGAAACACAAATTTACATTGGGGGATTCTTATACAATTAACAGAATGACGATAGAAGCTCCAAAGATACGTTTCCGAATGTACGGAATGTAAGCAATTGCGCATAGAGAAAATAAGCATCGCCACATCAAATACCTTTAAACATGCCGCCACCGACAGGTTTCGATGTGTTGAAACCTACAATTTTGCAAATACCCCCAAAGTATACATTAAAGCCACGATATCACCTTCACCAATGATCAGATTTATTTCTTATAATATGTGTTCAGATAAATGAATTGATCTTGAATGTGTTCTAATTATTACCTGGTGTGACTGGTGCTAGGGCTGGGGCTGGAGCCGAAGCGAAAACAGGCTGGGGAGGAGCCTGAGTGGGTGTGGTTGGCAACGGCCGCGAGAACTTATTGGGTGAAAGGGGCGCGGCTACGCTCGAAAATGGGCGAGGTGCTGACGTGTAATTGTGCTATAAATAATAACAAATAAGTTACTTTAATAAAACCATCATAAAATTTGTACAAACCCTATTTAAGTAATTTGGATATTTAGGCGAAGATACGTTAATTAGGGAGGTGTTACGTGGTGGCATACTGTCAACGGTATCCTCCAGACTTAAGTTATCAAACCCTTCTGATTTGTAAGTATTGTAAGCGTTATTTGTGGTATCACTCAAACTCAGGTTTTCTGCACTTGACATCATTTCGGATTCCAGATCTGATTGCGAATGGGTGTCAAGTATGTTATTGTTATTTGGTAAGGATGCGTCATTCTTCTTGGCTGCAGCTTGGATTATTTCTTTTAGTAGCTTAGTATTCATTAAATTATTACTCTAAAAATTGATTCACATCTTAGAATATTACATATTGATACAAACAGGGGTAGACTAAGCTTACCTGGAAAGGAGCAGCAGTGATATTCTGGCTTGGTGAGATGGGACCTCCCAATTTTGGAGACAATGGTCCTGGGGATGGTAAGGAATGACTGCTTAGAGCAGCTGAGATTGCGCTAGCTGGTGCTTTGCTGCCACTTTAATTGAACATATTCATATCAGACATAGTACACCTGCACACCATGAAACCCCTCAATACCATCAATACCGTCCGATGATATTGGGATGTAAATCATTTTAGGAACTTTTCCGGACTCTCTGTGAGTCCCAGAAAAAGATTACGAAATTTGATATACTTACGGAGGGATGGTAACAGGGACTAGGTTGGGTCCAGGAGCGTTGCTTTTGGCAGCTAGTTTAGCGTGGATGTCACAATAAAGTTTGTTGTTGATATTGTAATAACCCACGTTCTTTAAAGATGCACCACAAGTGGAGCACTTGAAGCACTCAACGTGGAGGTTCTTCTCCTTGATCCTTACGAAGACGCCACTAAAACACCACAACATTTTGAAATTCCCAAAAGGCACTGACTATGCTAATTCATACTGGTACAACATTGAACGACACTTCGTGCAACTACTGCTACATTTGATTGTACTAGTTTAACTAGACTTGTGAACAACATCGACGCGAAATGTATAGATAAAAATAATTAAAAAAAGAGTGAAGAGAGAGAAAAAATGAAGAGTACGCCAAGATTACAACATTGCATTCCGTTCTTACACGATGACTCTTTCGCAGTCAGTGCATCTGGTAATTTCCGGTTCGTAATGATAGTTGTTGCTTTGACAGTTGCGGTTGAAGTTAGGTGCCGGAAGTCGCGAATGCGCACCGACGGCTTGCGACTGTCTTGCGTAGAAGTCGTTACGATTTACTGATCCAAAAACAGAAAATACAGCAAAATTGTAGTCACAGACCGGACACGATTCCGTTTTGCATCCATTTCTTTCCGTCAAAGTTTGCTCTCGAAGAAATTTTAACTCGGCAGACGTTGCTCAGTGTGTACGCTCATTCCTGAAAGACAGGGAGTACTTACACAATCAGACGCTCGCAGTCAGCGCAAATATTCTGGCCTGGAGGCAGCTGTGGGGTAGGCGGCGCCGGCTTGGGCGCGGGAGATTCAACGTGCTTTAGGCCAACAAGGCCGCCTAGCGGGGCGGTGACGACACCAGAATCAGGTTCTAGAGATTTGCATGTACGCGACCACACCAAGGACGGACAACAACAAGAGAATGGACAACAATGAACGACATGATAATGCATCAGAATAACCACAATAACCGCCAACGTAACATAACCTGCTAAGTCAACTACTATCCGAACAACCTCGATAAGGTTATGTAAATCCACTGAGTTGCATCAAGTTCTCCTCTTGTTTTCGCTTTGATGTCTTGTTTACGTTATCTTCAATTTTGATAGACTCACGTCGAGCACATTCATCGCGGGTTAAAATTAGGAGTGTGGGAATTTAGATCAAATTAAATTTACTTTCGTCGGTAGTGACCGCGTGCCAAATAGCGAAGCGACGTGTTTGCCAAATAGTTGCCGAAATAATCGACCGTAACATCGCAAATAAGACGGGTATAAATAACGCGCTGACTTTTCAATCAACGATCTTCAACATGGTGGCGGTGGTGTCATGGCGAATGTGCTCAATGCATAGTCAATCGCATGCCAATTTTATGAACAACAACATTATCTCACCACGAGCTATTCAGCGCTTTGCGAGATTGAATCATGCTTCAACCGATATCAATTTAAGAAGTAAATTTTGTATGTAGAAGTGCACGTAGGGGAACTGCAAAAGTATATGTTGTAACCGTGCTATGGTGTGTAAAAATAGTAGCACACAATCATAACAACAACACATCAAAAATACTTCCGTAAAATTATGAAAAAGGATCACAACCTGCACTTTTATCGCGCTTGTTCTCCAATCGTTCGTAGATAGTCGCTTGCACTTGTGGTTCTTTAATATTACAGAGATACATTGACTTAATGATAGGATTTTGGATGCTTGAAAGAGGTTCTGCAAAACAGACAGGTGCAATGATGGACTCAACAAGTGCAATTCCATTATGGTCGACATGGACACATTCAATATTCAGGCCAAAGTCACGTGTTTGGTTCTGTGACATAGAAAGTCTTTTTTACCTGCGTTGGAATCACGTGGTTCTTTCTCGGCTTCCTGAAGCATTGAATACACGGCACTCTTGGTAGCATCGTAGTTCTTCTCGTTCTTTTTGAAGTTCACACTATGAAGTAACCCTCGAAAGTAGCAACCAGTATATTTTGAAATTAGCTTATAATTACCCCAAAGCTCCAGTAGACAAAACCTCAGATTGGGCAGAAATAGTCTCAGCAATGCTCTTGTCAGAGTACAGACCAATAGGAGAGTTGTACTGCTTGTTGACCAATTTGGGACCACCGTTGGCTGTTCCGTTCTGCTGTCATTCGAAGAAATATTTAGCATAGATTGAAGATGCACAAGTTGGTACCTTGTAACTTACGAAAGGCTTAGCAGCGTTGTTGTGACCTGTACCGATGGCACCGATCGATTGTTGGGGCTGGGCGGCGAGCGAAGTTTTCGTCACTGGCGAGATATTGTTGATGTTGCCTTGAGTGAGCGCCCCCGTAGGCATCACACTTGGACGCCAAGTGGATCCACCTCTAATGCACCAGCAGTCATAAAAAAAAACTTAAATTCAGCGATGCTGTTTGCTCGGGGTCAATTAGTTACGGTGGCAATCGATCAATTATGCAGACACTCGATTATATTTTTAAACGACTTTGTATACGTACCGTTGAATGGTAATGGCGAATGCAGGACCAGCGCGGATTATCACATCCTGAGCGTCTTTATGGCGCAGGTTGAACACGTCCGTGTTGTTGATCTTGATAACGGAGTCGCCCGCCTTCAGACCAGCTTGTTCGGCAGGAGATCCATTGTTAACCTACAATTAGAATAAGAATTAAAGCACATCTCCATAGTAATAAGGAAAATTGTTCATTTTAACAGTTGTTATTTATATACACTAAAATGTCATCCACGCGAACTAACAAGAAGCCACAGAATCTGTCCCTGTCCCAAATTCTCCTTAATCTGGTGCAAATTTATAAAAGCCACGCAAAACTTACTCCCTCAGAATTCATCGAAGGTCAATTGGCATTACAATATGTTACAGATAAAATTGGGTCAAGTTTCATGCAACTGCATCGGCATAAATTATTCCTGGGCAGTGTTGGAAACCTATTCACCTCCTTTATGAACTCTGACAAGGCAAATCAAATAAATATCCGATTGAACAGTGATGAAGTTCTTGTTATTCTATATCTCCTAATTTTCGAGCTGACCACTGAGAATTCTAAGGAGATCCATACTAGTTTTGGTAAAAACTCTATTGTTCTTAAACGGTTCATCTCTTTCATGAGTTCTGAAGATTATTTATTGAAAATAATTGAAAATGGTTCCAAATTTTATGAGAGGGAATATCTTCTAGAAAATATCTTATATCGTTTACTACAGAATCAAATAACATTACAAAATTTGGAGGAGATAGACATCAAAGATAAAAGTTCAACTACAACAAGGAAGGTGCTAACCAAACCTGTGGGACCGACAATGTTAGATAAGCCGAAGAAGGTAGTACTGAAAAAGGATGAGACTTTAGAAGTTTATGAGCCCTTTAAATCAAGAGCAGTGCCAAAGACGACATATGAAACATTTGATCCAGAAACCTTTATGAGTGCTGCTAGAAGTGCAAACCAAAAAGCTGCATATGAATTACTAGCCCAAGCTAGACGGTTGCAATTCAGATGTGCTGAACCTAAACCACCTTCAAAACCACTTTCGCCTTTGCCACGGCCACAACCAATAATAGCTAAACCACCCCCAAAGTTTGACCCTGTTGAGGTTAAAGGTACCACAACTTCATTGATGCGCCAAGCTGCTCTTATAACCAAAGAAAAAATGGCGGAAATTAAGGAAATCCAACAATTGGTTAATGGGGCTACCATCGATCCATTTGATTCCAGACTTTTGGAAGAAATTCGACTTGCTAAGGAGGAAGAATATTTACAGGATATCGAACGTAAACATTTACAAGGACTTTTAACTAGGGAGGAAGCTATCTTGGCTAAGAAACGTTACTTCCAACGAAATCAAGCGAAAAAGCAAGAATACCAGGAAGAACGTATTAAACTCTTAGAGACCATTGATCAATACCGCCGGAAAGAAGAAGAAAAGACTAAATTATTAGTAGAGAAAGCCCAGGCCATTGAAAAGGGAGCTAAAGATGCTGAGGCAAAACTACTTAAAGAACGTCGTTGTAACGCCAAAATTGTGGGTTATGAAACTCAGATATTATTAAAACAGGCCTACGAAGAACGTGAAGAGGAATTAACCAAGAAGATTCAACTCATAAAGGAGCTCAGGCTATTGCAGCAGATTAATGCCGGGAGTAACAAAGTAGAGTTTGATCCTACCGAAACAGGGAACCTCGGACTCTTGTGTGAAATGTCAATTGCTGAACTACAAGAAAGATTGGCCTTGCTCAAAGTTACTATGCAGGAAGAATTGGATGAAAGGAAAGCAAAGATTCTCGCTGAGAGAAAGAAACAACAGATCATGTTAGAAGAAATGAAAGAATTCGTCGAAACTGCAAAAGGACAAAAATGTAAAGCTGTTGTATCAAAAGATCTTAAAAAAGAAAATAGTCATCTTAACAAACCTATACCAAAAGATATACAAATTTTACGAGAAAAACTGAAGATAGCTAGAGAACAACGAGTAAATGGATCATCCTCTACATCTCTATACTGATATTGTTATTGTAATACATATTTATTGCCATTATGTTGTAACGATTATTTTTATATTGATTACGATAATATTGACATTCCTTATCTTTCGGTTTCATCATAAACTTATTTATGATAGTCAATCATAGTTTCCTAGAAATGTAGTTCCATGAATGAATTAAGTACGTTGTCCAAGAATAATCGTAGAAAAGGTGAGAAAACTCTGATTTAATTTGCATAACACAATTATTCTCCGCATTTAAGCGTTACGTAATTTTGATACGAGGCTATTAGCCGTCTGTTTGCATTGTCTGCGATTACCAGCTATCAACCATCCGCATGAAAAGCGGATTCCCATGACGTGACATAGAAATTTTGTAATGTCACGTCGTTGGAGTTTTATTTTACCTTGTGCAAAAAGTGCTTGGTTCGCATAGGCTATTCTGCGCGACAGTGAAACGGAAATGCTTTGCAAAAGGAATTTCACATCACTGCAGAATTTATGGATCTATAAAAATGGTATATATTTTTTATTTTGTTCCTCCTTGGAGGCTTTTATTTGCACAGATAATCTTAAATTACAAGTATCACCAGTGTGGATAACTGGAACTGTGGACTAAGTGAAATCAGGTAGTATAATGTACACTAGGTTAGTTCCTCAATGATTATGTTGAAGGTCCATGGAAGGAATTTTATAGAAAGGTCGTCCCTGCAATTCCTTGAATTGACTAGATGGGTTAATTTTAGTCAGTGAGCAGGCAAAAATTCCATAAGCAGTCCTAGAAATAAATACTTTGAGAGATTAGAATATGAACCCCAGATAGATCAAGCATAGAGAGTTTAGGCATTATAGAGATTCCCAAATTATGTTATAGTAAAATTGGTCCATCAAATATAACAGATGGGAAAATGTATTTTGCTAAGACTTCCAACCTCGCCAGTTGTTATATCCTATATATTTGGCAACGCTACCATAGAAGTTAAGATGAACTAAACCTATGAATGCTTTCCCGGGAAGACTTTTTGTTAGGAATCAACATTATATTTCTTCCGCATTACAAAAATAATATCTAGCCAGTGCGAGCAAGAGGCCCCCAGACCACAGGATCTCTCTAATAGTCCCCTGTGGGTCTTTTGACATGAATCCAAATAAAGCTCCTGTCGTCAACATTCGCGACGTAGTACCGATGAGCCGAAAGAGAATCAAACTATTTGTATCCTGTCAGGCTGTTGGCCGTCGACATTCTATCGTCTGTCTTGAGGAATTTAAAAGGTATACGAAAAATCATACTTTATGGGGCCCATCGCATGCCGCCCATCGCATTACCCCAGGGAAGTCGTCAGTAACCGTCGTTTGCTCGGTCCAACTATCACCCGGATAAAGGCTGTTTCCAACGAACATATTCACGAATTCTAAAAGTCGTTTTCAAATGTTACTTCCTTTAAATTATCCTATTCATTATCTTATTCAATAAAATAACATTCTTACAAATAAATATCGATATCAAAGATGTATCATTGTCTCCATCGGTTTTCGACTTTTAGAACGCTCAGGTTACTTTGGCAAGGGCTAAGGTTAAGACATCTAAAATAAGTTTCGTCATGTTACCTAACCTGTTACCTCTGAATTCCCTCAGATGTCAAGTTTCGACAGTTTAGAGGTATAAGAAATACATCTATTAAATTAATATTAATGGGGGATTTTCTCCAATGTTATAATTTCTTATGTCTAGAAGTACATGTGTCAACGCCAACTCCCTCTTAGTTCATTTCTCTAAACCCACTTTAATATATCAGTTTATTTTATACAGCAAACAAAATACTAAAAATAGTATATTACTGTATTGGGAATGTTTGGGATCCGATAGCAATTTGATGAATAACGCCATCGATTCGTGTGCACTTCGACGCATGACTTAATGACAAGGATGGCAAACAGCTGACATACTCATGTGTATGAAATCACGATGGCCATAAATAGCCCGGAATAGCACGCAAATTACGTCCAAGTAGCACTATTCGCCTTTGTGCGGCATATGTGTAATTCCGCCACAAATTGATAGCCATGCAAATTGACAAGTTTTGCAAACATCGACCACCTTGACTTGACTTTAAGCGTGCACATCAAAGAGACGCCAAAAATATGGAATGCCTTCTACGGAAGTGCCTTTTGCATGATTCATCTAATAAAAGACGAGCTTGATCCAGCCCACCGACCCACCCGATCGACCCTAATTCTTCTCAGCTACCTGCCTTTACGCCATCGTACTTGACTTAAGCTGACTCATCCCGTCTGGATATCCACACAATGAACATTCCTCAAATACTTTCACAACACTTTGTTATCTTGATATTTACCATAAACATTTCAAGCGGATGGAGCGGATACGAAACTCACTTGGGCCATCATATTTAATCATATGATCGGACGTTTAGATACTTTTATCTATTTCTCGTCGCTGCTTGGACGGAAGTGTTTATAACCGTAATACCTTGTTTCCTGGAAGTAATTATGAATCGCAGAACTCGCATTACCTGGCTTGAAAGGAAATTCAGGTATTTGTACTTAAACAAACGCAGCCTAGAAGCTTCGAATATGATAAGAAAGTCTACAAAAACGGGCTTATCGCCTGTTTGTGGATTTTTGCCATGAATTATTACTAGCTATGAATAAGCAGCTGAAAATAGCGCGGGTGAATGTACCGTTTCATATTACTAAACAAAGTCAATATTATATAGAGAAAACATAATAGTCTGAAATTGGCAATTTCACAAATACAGTTTAAATTAAGGAGATTGCACTGGAAACATAACAACTTTCACCTGGTTTTCAATATTTTAAAATTAGGCTAAAATTAGGCAAATTGGCTGCAAACCTGCAGACAACAGATACGATATTAAAGGAGGTATTACACAATACGTCGGGCAATGTACGTGCCGATAACAATACAAGTACAACTTTTCATTTTACGAGTGTTTCAATGGAATTGAACGATTGGTGAAAAGTGGACAAACGACTAGCACACAAAATGGAACGAAAATGATCGTGAATGGCGTAATGCAAAATAGATTTGTCTCCTTTCTACGATCTATTCACGTACCACTGGATACACGCACCAGTTGGTTTTATTTGTCCGTGGGGAATAATGCAAAGGAATTTTTCATTTTACATTGGCTTGAGATAACTGGGATAACTGAGAACGACAGATTGCACTCGGAGGAATTTTCTTCAAGAAGTTCTTCATGCTGCTCTGTAATTAAAATGTAAATATTTGCAGCAGGAAGCTGTTTAAAGAACAACATCTTGGAACTAATCATATAATTAGAAAATATCTTATTTATTTTTCAATATTTGTTTGCATATGTTTGTTTTTCTCGATTAAATAAATTTTAATATTGAAGTCTTTTCAATTCTGGGTACTATATAATGTATTGAACACGTGAAGACAATTTATTCAAAATAATTGAAAATAGTTCAAAAAATTTCGAAGCGGAATATTTTCTGGCAAATTAAATATTACAGGAGAGTTGTAATAGAGAAAAAGTTCTGTTAAA
This sequence comes from Weissflogia rhopalogaster, assembly GCA_019419845.2. Classification (NCBI taxonomy): domain Eukaryota; kingdom Metazoa; phylum Arthropoda; class Insecta; order Coleoptera; family Staphylinidae; genus Weissflogia; species Weissflogia rhopalogaster. The sequence goes on from WSZQ02139153.1 coordinate 30,050, forward strand.
AAGTTATTAAGCAATCGTAAGGGGTTCCAATGTTAGACAAGCGGATGAAGGTAGTACTAAAAAGAAAAAAGATTCAGAAACTCATCAATCCTTTAAACCCAGACCAATTCCAAAGGAGCATATGTGTACACTAGGCTAGACAAAAATCTGGAATGCCAGAAAGAATACATTACATTCTTGGAGACAATTGAAGAGCAAGAGAACAAGAGAAGAAGGGAAGACTAAATTAGTTCGTAGAGTAAGCACAGGTCGTTGAAAAGGCAACTAATAATGTTGAGGCAAAACTTCTTAAAAAACGTCCTTGTAACCACACAGTTGTGAGTCAGATATTAGTAAAACAGGCCTAAAACGGATGTGAAGAAGAAATGACCAAGAAGAAATGACCAACTCATGGAGCTCTCAATCTGACTATTCCAGCCGATTCACTGGGAGTAACAAAGTCGAGTTTGATTCTACTGAAACAGGGAACTTTTGTGTTAGAAGTCCACTGCTGAATTCCCTGATCAAAATTAAAATGCAGGAAGAATTGGAAAAAAGCAAAGATTCTCACTAACAAGGAGAGTGCATTCCCTGTCAAATGAAATTTTCAAAACTAAAAATACTAGTCGGGTATTTTTTTTTTTGAAAATAAAGGTGATAATCCTAGAACGTAAGAAGATATTTTGGAAGAAATAGTGCCTTAAAAAATCAAAAAAGAAATTACGCTTCTTAAAAACAGTACTAAAAGATATTCCAATTTTATTAAATAAACTGAATATAGCTAAAGAACAACGAGTAAATGGGTCATCTCTACATCTATATTCGTATTTTATATTAATAAATGTTTACTACATTTATATTGTATCGATTATTTTGATGTTGATCCTGATAATATTACATTCCTTATCTTTGTGTTCCATCATAATATTATTTATGAAAATGAATCATAGATTTCTAGAATTATATGATTGTCAATAACAGCATGGCCAACGCGACCGTATGGTGACTGCGGCCACTATCTCACTCAAAATCAGTTTCTCAGCGGCCAGTTTCAAACCTCCGGAGATTTGACAAGAAGAACAGCAGTCTGTGCAATCACAGCTCAAATGTCGTAGCATACATCCTGGACCACACCCTTGCAATCTCTCCTGCATGGAACAAAGAGCGGACGATATTGCCGTAGGCTACCTAATATAGGAGTAGCAGTAATGTTGGGAGAGCCAGGAAAATTGGAAACGATGGGTCGATTCTGACAGAACGGCGGCGTCCCGCGAATACCAATGCAGTGGGCTTAATGTTTAGGAGGTGTGCGCAACACTACCATCATTACTCGGAAGCAACAAGTAAACGTATCACGACTATAAGTATATATTGAAACTCTACAACTGGCCGAAATTAAGGAAATTCGGGAATTGTCAATTATTCAAGATTTTTGATTTTGCAGAAGTACTGTTTTATTTACCAATAAAATACATGTTCTACCTTATTATTAGTTTTTACAATTCTAATTATAAACGGATTAAAATGGTACATATTAAATAACATTGATATTACACCAATAAAAATAGTAACCATTGGCAATTTGATTGGATGTAGGCGGGCGTTTATTGTGCGCTGGCGTGTGCCAAAAAATATAAAATTAGAGCATCGTCAGGAGAATCGCAGGCCATCACACAACGTTGTGGCCCGCGTTGCGATATGCACGATCTGCGTAATCCATGCGTAATGTTGTAATGTGTAACATATCCTGCTTAAAAATAGTCCGCGCACTTCCTAAAAGCGAAAAGCTTCCTTCCAAAAGAGCGCACGCGTGCAGGAAATTTATCACCAACTCTTTCATCTTTAACCACCCACGTTAATAAATCATAATATTGCATTAATTGCATTCCGTTCTTTTTTATAGATTCGAACTTAATTTTACGCCTCGCCTAATTACGGCTGATTTGGATGTGGGGTGGCGCAATTAATAGCGACGAGAAGATTTGTGCGTTAAAAGGTTTAGCATTCGGGCGATTTCATGCCGATGGCTGTTAATATCGGGCGATATTTACGTTCGCATCGCGGCCGACCAGTGTTGCTGCAATCAACTTATAAATAGCCGCCACCAGCCGTCGGCCAGCCAACAGGACAGGCACACATAGGCGGCAATCAAGCTTTCCAGCAAATTTTTCTTTCAATATTTTTGTTTCAATTTTTAGCCTGTATTTTTCGGTTATTATTATCTTTTGTATACCTCTTCAATAGTAATTTTATTAGAAAGGTAATTTTTTAATAAGTAAATTACTTCATAGTGATACTCTAATTACATTTTTGATTTTATCGGATTCAAATTTATGTAGTTACATCTAAAAATGGTGTGCAATTGGGAAATTTGTTTGTATACATTTTTGTGAGATAATTGCATGAGTAATATTTATGTTTCTGAACGGTCATACAAAATATTTTATATAGCATAGAATTGCGATAATTTTATTATGACTGTGTAATTTAAATGACAATAGAATAATTTGACTTATTGTCACGTAACTTTTGACTCCATTTTCTTAAATTTTTAGTCAATTAATCGAGTGACTTGACTTTAACAAACCAAGTAACTGTCCTAAATTAACTATTCTCTTATTAAATAATCTCCTATCTTCTATCATCTTGATTTTCCTTGCATTTAAAGCAGGTAAATCAAAGTTATGTACGTTGAAACGTTGAATCTCCAATTTAACTCGTTTATTTTGAAAATAGATATTATATCGAAGGTGCAATATCGATTGTTCATATATAAACTGTCTTGTGTGTTTTCAATTATATTTTCCCTAATTCGAAATTGGAATCAATATAATATTTATAAGATTTTAGAAAATAAACTTTATCGATCCAATTGTAAAATGTGCTTGAAATAATTTTTACTTAGAACTATCCATGACAAATTATGAATCATTCAGCTATTTTTCATATTTAGGTTATTTGTTATTTGGTCATATGATATTCACATTGATTATAGGTAAGGCAAAATAATTATGACTTATTTTAGTCGATTTTAATTTAATTGTGGCAAACATAGTCTAGTTTAAAGTTAGTTTATATTATTTTGTCGTTTTGTCGTTATATGACAAAGGCTAGACAATTATGTAAACAATAACCGCAAAAAACTTCAAATTCATCATTTGAGTTGTTTTCGAGATTTATTACCGAATGGAAAAACACGGCCTTGAGCAAACGCGTTTGAAAATTTGTTGATGAATAAATCAGTTCCATCAATAAATATATATTGGTTACACTTGGCACTTTTTCGAATTTTTATATGAAAATCTGCATCAGAATTGGTAGATATTTTTAAGGTAACTGTGCCAGGTGTCACAGCGATATGTTCAATGACTACTACCACAAGGTGTCGGGTTCGATTACCAGCGGATGAATAGCAAACTTCTTCTTCTAATCAATAGTATTAGTCTCTAGCATGACTAATTAGATTGCCAAAGAATTGAATAGAGTTAATATCCATAGCATCCGATGGTCGCTAAATAAAAATAAAAGATAACCGACTTTAAGAAAATGAAAAAATAATCAATTTCTTGGACCCTACTAGATGCATAATCTCTGAAAATGTACGAAACAAGTAATAATGTATTTATTATACATTCGTTGTATAATTTACGCGTATTTCTATGAGAAAAAATGCATTAAGAATTCTCTATCTACCTAATTTCCATTCATTACGCACGTTTACGCTACTTTTTCAAGCATATACAATGCGAGATAATGTCATTTGGAGAGATTGTAGGAGGTCGGAATGCAAGGCACGTGAGGAATCTGACCTGTAACAGCTTAAAACCGAAAACGAATTCGTTAAGGTGGTTCTCAACTCCCATATACTACTCCATATTGGAATGCGTCCCGTAATACAGATAACAAACGATCATCGAAGAAGCGACCACAGAAGAAGCAAACAAACCATGGGTGAAGAAACACGAACATCAAAAGAATTGAACAACGGCCAGCGATGAAGAAAGCTCGCACAGTTTTGAGAAAAAGAAATTCTGGTTATAAATATTGTCGGTAGATAAACAAAACAGTTTTACTGAGAAATTGTGTGAAATGTGTTACTTTCTTTCTTCTATTCAAATTTCAACTGTCGTCTACATCCTATCACACAGCTGCTTCTTTGCTTCTTAAAGTATAACATATTTAAATCAACTTTAATTCTGTTAATCATCGATTAAAGAAGTGTTGGTGTTGACGATGACAAACACAAACGTTGTGTCAATCATAATATTCGTTTACAATTCTTAATCAATGTTAAACTACAGATATTAAGCCAGATTTTATGTCGTTTTTTGTGTCATTTATTTGTAGGATTAAAGTTAGTGCCATTGATATGCATTCTCCCTTGCAGGCAAAAATTTGCATTACGAATAAATTTCAACAAGGCACTGTGTAATTACACCGGCCGTCTTTTACATCAAAACACCGCAATCTCATCAGACAAATATATTACCCGGGCAAATAATTGCAGCGCAATAGTGGCAAGTTTTATCGCAAAACAATAATCGCTTCCATTTTTCCAGCAACAATGCATGAATGCACACAGAAATACTAAAAAAATAACGACATGCATAAAACCAGCGGAATGCACTGGGCACATGTAAGGACTACAACAACAAAAAAATGAAGTAAAACGCACAAGGTTACGATCATAAACATTGTTCGCCGGTGCGGCCGATTTTATTCATGTTTTTGCCATCGATTATTAAAGCGTTCCCAAGTCGGCGCATTGCGTTGACAGGCGAAGTACTTACAAGCTTGCACTTGCTAATTGCTGGTAGAACAACAACCTCAACAATAACCGCAAGTTGTATTGAGGAAATAGTATAATTTAAACACGTCAAATCTTAGAGGTGTCGTTTATATCATTTCAACTTTATAAATGTGCTTTTATACCCATATATTTAATTCCAAGGTAAAAGGTTGAAATTTTAATTAAAAGTGTTTAAAATTATTTATGGCTGAACTTCTAACTAGTAAAAACGAGTAGCAGTGGTTATTTTTTTGCGTTTTGCGTGTGCATCGATGACCTCGGACGCAAAGCAACCGAGCAATTATTTGTTAATTGTGCGAAATGCTTGCAAATGTGAGTAGTTGGTAGAAAAATATGATTGCAGTGCGCAATCAAAATGTGCGTTGCTAATTGGTTACAGGTGATTCAATTTAATTTAATTACATAAACTTCAAAAGTAAATAGAATTTTTTTTATGTGTTATCGTATGATTTATACCAAAGAAAGTAAAATTCAGATAATCTCTATTACTATTAGTCATAATAGCATTAATAAAAATATAAGTGAACCAAATATTCTAACAATAAGTGAAACTAATATATGTTAGTATGATTAGTATACATCATTTGAGGACAGGCTGATCTCAGTCACCGCAGCTTGCAATAACAACAGCGGAATCAAATCGTATTAGACGTGATAGCAACCTGTAATATCAGTAGGTGATATTTCTTAATATATTAGGAAGCTAGCTGCTCATAGGAACTCATAGAAACTGTGAATACAGTTCCTTTCGCTCCAAAGTACAGAACACTTTGGTCCGTGATTCAGTACACACATTACTTCATGCTTCACCACAGTACTGATCACAGGGTCAGGATCAATTGTCTATTCATTTTATTACCAAAACGTGTATTAACAATTTCATTAGAATTTTAATAATCATTCTAAATATTCCTAAGCCAAACTAATTTACAATTAGTCTGATCAAACCTGTCCTGATCCCAACAAATCAGATAATATATTAACCCCATTGTAAATTACCTCATTCTAGAACAAGTTATAAAAAGGCGACTCAAATCTAGTTTAACGTAATATAATCAAATATATCCTAACCTAACCTAATATAACCTAGTCTAATCTAAATGTATCTAATCTTACCACACCGAATTAAATCTCACTTCATCTACTATTGCCTAACCTATAAGTTACTAGACCTAACTTTATCTAACCAAATATAATCAAATCTTGTTATGTTTAGACCTTGAGCTGTTCATACTACAGTCTAGGGTTTAGGTGGTCACTCCATTTTTTACGGGATCTTCCAATGCATCGCCTTATCTCGTACAATTCGAGCTATGAGTTCTCTCCATATACAATGCCTTCTATGTGGTTACAGCCATTTTGGATGTGTTGAATCTTCATCTAGTCCAGAAGTATATTCCCTCTAATCTAACCTAAACTAGTCTACGTTGTTAAAGGTTAAATAATTATCTTAGGCAATATAAAACTGTATTTTGTGATTTGTTATTGTATAATTAGTTTTTAAACACATATAATTTATAAGTTAAAAAAAAGTCGTGGGCAAAACTTGATCCCGCAACCTGAGACCTATAAATTAACACGATGATAATTGCGCCTCGAAGCCGATGTAGTTTGATCATAAAGCAATATATACCTTAAATAATTTCTCACAAAATTTAGAATACTTTTCTGAAGAAACAGCTAAATCCGCGAAAAATCCCATTAGCAGAAATTATTTCAAAATATGTAGTACATACAAAATGTTTCATACAAATCTGAGACGGACAATTAAGATACTCTCCTTGTTAGTTGAAGAAATTGTATAGTTTTATTGTTCATACGTAATCTGCTTCTTGTAATTAAAAGAAAGTATATTTATGCATCTAATTTAACAACAGCTATACTAACCTTCCGAACTCTAAGGATTTGTAAGGAATGCTTTCTCATTGTTACAATATTCCATTATTGTAATCCCAACTTCGACAAACCTAAAATGGTGATTTCTAAAATAACGTTACCTAATCTACTACTTTAATCGAATCGACAAATAATCGAAAAATATGTACTTTACATACTTATATGTTATCCTAACCTAAACTATCCAAAGCCATCCTAGTTGTAATGAAAATTGAATTGAAACTCCTGTAATTTTTCAAGTAGTAAACTTATATGTCACCTGTATAAATCCGATAGTAGCAATCAATATAAGAATAGTATCTATGAGTTATCAAGTAGAGTTTGTTCTAGAATATTTTCGCATCTCTGGTTTGCGCGTGCGAGTTTGCGGACTTGCACAACTTTGTTATAAGCTCGAAAACGGCGCTATTTATATCCTCTCACGCATACGATTTCGATTTCGTAGCGACATGCACGACTCGCTGCAATGTATTCGCAAATCTAAAGCCGCGTACCGCGGATAATTCCACCGATTTTCCGCATAATTATCCGAATTAGTTTCACCATCAAACACAATTTAAAACAATTCAAACAATACATAACTTATTGCATACATAAGTTATTCTTATTTAGTTTGGTAGCACGATAATAAACGCATTGTAAACCTTGTTGATAAGATGTAAATAATCAATTTTGCCACTAATACTTTTGATACTACAATATTGATATTACAAATTCGTACATTAAATTGATTAGATAATGGAAATGACGCCGAGTGAAACCTTATACTTTTCAAAATTTGTCGAAAACGTGAAAATCTATTGAGTAATCTTCGTGTGGAATCATTGCCAAAAATTTGTTTGTTAAAATTCTAATTTTAATTTAGTTCGAAATCGTCGAGTGGAACGTTTTTCGCCACATGCTGAAAATAGCTTGTAATTTCAAGTATTATATTATTATAGTACATTCTCGTTTAAACTTTAGTTTGCAACTTTTCTAAGTTTTCTTTGTGGCGTTTTTTTTTCTGTTTGAGGCAAATATTAATTCGTAATGGGATAGTTTAATTTATAACATACCTTCTGGATAAGAAGAGGTTGCGCAAAATCGACACCTCCCTGAAGCCTAAATCCCAAATTCGGCGCGTCCCCGCGATTCAAATTGACCGTCATCATGGATGCCATCGTGGTGATCGTTCTGGTGTGTCACTGCGTTTAAACAATTGCGAGTGGAATCGATGAATAAAGTAAACTCGTTAATTTGTCGTTCGTTTGAAGTAGGTTTTTTTTATTGGTGTTCGCGTAGATTTTTTGAGGGTACCGTGCGTGTTCGCGAACGCCGCGGAATTCGCTGCGTTTCGTGGAAATAGTTTCGCGTCTAGCTGGGGCGTCGCGCTCGCGCTGAAGTCGCGGACTCCTCGCCGGCAGCCGGCGGCGTCGTGCATTTATTTTTGCAACCGGACGAAATGCGGGCGAGCGCACACGCGCCGTGCGTACTTACACGCTCGGAGCGTAGAATTTGCAAGCGAGCAGACGCACGTCGACGACGCGGTGGAGGTAGACGAAGAGTGTGTGGCTCGTGCTGGTGCTGCTGGATAGTCGCCGGTGGGTAGCTATGATCGCAGCTCTTCGCGCGCCGAAGTTGCGGAGATGTGTACGGGAGTCCCGCGTCGACCGGCGAAGATGATCTTGCTTTAGGCTTTCGAAGGCGCGCTTGAATTGGTGGGAAAGGGAAATGGGCGTGCGTCACGCGCTTAAGAGTTTCACTTTCATTCAAGCTCTTTCTTTCTAGAAAATACTACGGAATTTTATTTCGTTCCGATTTACAAATTTCTGAAGATAGATAGATAGATAGATAGATAGATAGATAGATAGATATATAGATAGATAGATAGATAGAAAGATAGATAGATAGATAGATAGATAGATAGATAGATAGATAGATAAATAGATAGACCTTCATTTGCATTTCATCCCCAACGTTTACACATATCCCCTTACAATATACCTTAATTAATATTAACATCGATAAACTTAATAAATATACAATAACAATAATTACATAAAACATAAATACAAAAGCCTATTCCCGTCTTTGCCCAATCGTTCTCTTCTCCATTGTGCACCTAATTGTCACAAGTGCATCCCTTGCAGCAATCCACTGACAGTGAAATTGTCTCCTCTACCTTGCTGCAGTCCCGTCCCAAATGATCCCAAGTGTCTTGCCTCTCTCCACAAAGCCTACATCTTTCAAATTCCCTTCTCATTCACCAATTCTTGCCCATCTCTTCTGATCCACACCTCACATGCGCTAATATTCTCTTTTCGGTGTATGCATCTGCTCAGACGTCATATATCTGAGCCGTCTTCCTACCATTTTGTTGGAAGACCAAGAGAGGCATATACTTGCTGACCCTGATCCTTGTTTGACGGATGTTCTCTTCCCCCCCCCCCCCCTACTCCTCCTCCTCTCCTCCAGTTCCACCATCTGCTCTTTCTACCGAACTATCCGTTTTTCCTCGTATGCTTTCCTCGAGTGAGAATATGATCGTGGGTTGGTTGGGAAATAAGGGAGAGGGGGTCGCCAGTGTCCGCCATTGTAAAGGAGAAAAACAGGAGAAGCTCGACTAGGGATGAACCCCCCTGACGATATCTTTGATCGTCAACTGCAAAGGGTGGGAGTACTCCGGGGTAAGGATCACGCTGTGTCCCATAAATTGTCAAACGCTGATACGTTCATCCACACATAGTTCAGTATTTTGGAAACATTGACTTTTGTGTTGGCCGCCAAAGTACTGTTCCTAAAGTCTCTAGTATAGTTAATTAATAATGATCTGTTACAATAAGTTAATATGTAAACATGAAGCAACAAATTTGAATAATGATATTTATAATTAAAGGTAATAACACGGCAATACTCATTCAAAGTCAATTAATTCCGTAACACGTCCGTACTTACGTGCACCTATGTTATCGGCGCATTGAAAGTCCGGCGTCAAAGTTGTAGCAATCTAAAATAATCGCTCAACTCGTGTCATTTGCCGTTCGCTGGCAATCAGCGTCTCCAATTAACGAAAAACCCTGAAATACTTGAGCTTGCAGCCACGGCAGGAGGCACTTAATTGAAGCACTTGCCTAATTGATTTATTTCGCTTTCAATCGGCAACAAGCTGCAAACTTTTGCCAGGCAAGGCGTTTCAAATTTTCCTGATTTTATATTTCCCTTATCTGCTCAGTGCCAGTTTTATCATAATTAAACTTTTTTTCATTTATCATATAAAGTAGTAAGATGGTAATAATTTAGTAGAAATCATTCAACTATGTGGAAAGTAAACAAATGATTAAAATCATTCTTTATCCCAAAGGAATTCGTATAAAAATTTCGACCTATTGTAGGAAAACTCCCCTGACCTACTTCCATGTTGATTAAACGCATCGTAACTTTGCATTTTTTACGCATTCGCAAGAGATGGCTCACATCTGACAAGTCACTTGTGGATGTGCCAAAAATACTCCTGTTTTGACACGTGCCGGACGGCGTGCTTCCAGTCAGGATGAGATTACTTGGAAACGCCGGCGTTGCATCGTGTAAATCGCATTGGAAGTGTTGATTTTACAGTGTAAACATGTCTATAAACTACAATTGGTTTGAAAAGTGGGGAAAAAACAAGAAGTGTTTATAGCGTATTCGTCGTAACCGTTTCATTATTGTACTAAACATCGATAAATAGTACAATAATCAGGAGCATATACACAACATATAAAACAGAGATATGCATCTTTTAACATTCTATTTTTATGCTTTGTTTCTAATAGTTTAGAATCCAATACAAGCACCTCTAAGGATGATTAGTAGGGTTAAAAATATGTTTGGTGCAAATACAAACGAAGATGCAAGTAATGAAATAGTATATTGTATAACGAGCGTGTAATGGTATATATTGTTTACGTGAATGCAAGTCATACGAGTGAATAATGTGCATTACATCCTGCTGAATATTATATTTTTCCTACGTTTATTGAGTGTGAAAATAACGATGATTAGCCTTATTTTTTATTTTTGCTGATCATTAATTTTACGAAAGAAGGTTACATAAATAATAAAATTAAAGAATTGAAAGGGACTTGTCCTCTTTGTTTGACTGTTTCATCCATGGCCTACCTCTTTTATTTTGTTGCAGCCGCGCTGATTGGGCTTCGGCACAAATTCGATGCCTGATAATCCTTTTGTTGAAAAACAAATAGTCAATACTAATAAACAAGGCACATTTTGCGTCGAGATAAAGGCTATTGTCCTATCCCATTTTCTACTAAGTAAGATGTCCCAGTTTGTTCATAACCCACGTACTCGGCTGACAAAAAGTCAGGTGTTAAAGGAACAGTATATCTTCTTTCCCCTCTTCCTCAGATGATGCTATTGGTCGAAATGCACTGTTATGAGGCGAATTATTTTTCCCTCGTTCCCTGTAAGTGCGAATACCTTCGAATTACAATGGGATTTTAACAAACGTTGTGTTTGCTGTGTTTAGGAGGAGTGGGGAAGACCTTCCCACAGATGAATCTACTCCATCCATCTCTACATGGTGTGTCCACAGTAAGGTTGTGGACTATATGTATTGATAAGCATAGTTCGTCAGCCTTGATATTGCCAGGAATGTCCCTGGAACCCACAGAGAGGTAACACATTTGTTCTTAGTCAGTTGCCTCTGGCTGTTTTGACATTCCCACATGGTCGTGGATAGTTTTTCTAGTGTTTTGTCTCGCTCTCTTTTCCCACAGATGAATCTCCCACTAACCATGGTGAGTATGAGGAATGCGTGTTATGTAACATTGAGACGGGAGATCTGTGAACGTGGTGGAGTGAAAAGTACACTGCTTCAAGTAACAACAGAGTTTATTACAAAGTAACAAGTGTAAGTGTCGAACACTGCTGACCGCGTAGACGTTGACCAAAGAGAAGACGTTGTGTTCGTGAGTGTGGTCGAGAACCAAGTGAAAGAAGTTAGGAAAATATTAGAAGTTCA
>WSZQ02139264.1:2447-13308 GCA_019419845.2 Weissflogia rhopalogaster
AAATAATAAAAGATTCTAGGTTTAAAATAAAAATATATTCAAAGAATCATTAGGAAAACAATAAATAGACCGCATGGATCGATTACCGAGAGGAAAAAAATCCTTGGGTAGACCCCGCAAGAGATGGAGGGATCAACTTCGAGATGAACGCTGAAGATGAACAGGTAAAAATTGCCTATAAAGGACGAAGAAAAAGTAGAAGTCTTGGACAATCTGTTAACTTACTTGATATTGAATATGGAGAATGCTGGATGGTGGATGCGAATTGAACTTTCAGTCGTCTGAAAGCCTTTATATAGTGATGTTTTTCGGCAGACTGAAAAATTACAATGAAACATTCTCCTAGCATTATATAGCCTCTCTTTCCACGAACATTGTATACGCCGGTTGGGGCACATGTGTGGATCATGTGGCCGATGTATAAAACATTAAGATGTAAGATGTCAAATTATCATTGACGCTTAAGTGAAGTCAATTATTTAGTGACATTTAGTGATTTTTGTGTTTTAACTTCCCAAAAAGAAAAAAAATCGCAATGTTACTATACATATTAAGTAATACATACATCTGCACCTACCCATAAAATTCAAAACTCAAGAGTCTACTTAATATAATTATCTTTTTCTAATATTTTTTGGCTCATGATTTATTTGTTTTTTTTATGTAAAATTCAATTATTAATTATGTTAGCTATATTCTATGATTATCTAATAAGTGTTGCGCCATTAAATGTTTGTCTATATCGACACAATCAAGCGTACCATTCCTTCAAATATTTCATGTATTTCATGATGTCATGTTTATATCGCCTCGTTTTTCTATAATGCTTAATTATGTTCACTCTATTGGCCTTAAGTTTGATTGGAAATGAAAAATAAAAAAGGTTTTGCAAAGTTCATAAAATTATCCTGAATATGACGTGGAGCATTTTCAATGAAAAGTGAAAAGTGCATGTTTTAAACAGTTTTAAATTAAAAAAAAAACACTCTTCAAATCAACAATCACAAATGTGTGCAACCCACAATTTTCAACACACAAGAAAAAGGATAAAAGCCGTTGACAAATCAACTAAACACTCACACACCACAAGACTCCATATATAAACAATTCAACACCAGGATCGTTGTTGCTGACAACATCACATGACAATCACATTAATAAGCATGTAATATAAAAAAAACACATACAATAACAATACATCTCTCTGGACCAAATATAATATTATTATTTATTTCATTATTCGTCATTTAGCCAAATATGTTTAGCAGAATTTTCTAATTCATATACTCAAATTTGAAGATATTTGTTTAGAGAAAAATGCTTTTGAAGTTTTTTAAACAAAAAATATCTTATATGCCAAGCTCTGTTTTTTTAGCTATAACTTCGTAAATACTTCAGATATCGATTTGAAATTTTCAAATCTGGCAATAATCTAGATTTTATTAATCTAGTAAATGATAATTCCTCTTTAAACAATTTAGGATTGAATAAATTTAATAATGATAATCTCGTCTAAAATACACTTAAAATATATTTCAAAAATTTACATAATTTATCAATTGAAATTTGCAAAACTAAATTAAGTCTTCTTAAACGAAAGATAATGTAAGAACCTATATTGTTCAGTTTGCAATCTTCAGATGTTCGTTTAGGTTTGGCCAACTTGTTAAGACTATGAATAAACGTTGGAAATAGGACCACCATTCAACTCGTTCGTACAAGGGTTGAAACGTGGATAGTGCGTGTTTCAGAAACCGGAAGCGAATCCTAGCCGCTTTTAGTCAGGTTCGCCGAGTTCCAACTTGCTGCACCATCATCCAACCCCTTGCCTAACGATCAACACTTTCAATTAAACCCACTTTGTTCCATCCCAAATCCACACCCAATGTGCTCCCAATATACCAGAGCCTGGCTCGTTCCCTCATGTTCATCATGTAAGAGTTTGTTCCTCGAATTCCAACTCCAAACGATATTTAATCAAACCGACGCCGACGTGCCACTGCGCCATAGTCTTACAATTTGTGGTCCGTGCCAACGAAAAAAAGATCCAGAAAAAACTCAGCTTTTCAAGAAGCTCTCGCCTTATATTCGTTGCATTTGAATAAAGTATGCCCGGCTCCTTCGCCCTCGCCACACGGACGCGCCGAAATGAGAAATAAATTCCGCCAGCGTTCAAATCTTAAATTATTTATGACTCCATAAAATCGCTTATTGTTTTATATTATGTATGTAGATCATGTTTTATGCGATATGTTAGTGCAAAGTCGAAAAAAGTACGATGTTGTGCTGCATTTCAGCGGGTGTTAATTTTGTAGCACTTTGTTTTGCGCGACGTGACATTTGTGACATTTCAATGGAAATGGAAAATATAATTTGATAAATTACATTCCGTTTCGAGGCAAGGTAATAAAAACGCTCCAGTCATTTAATGTATTAAATGTGAATTGTAAACATTTGCATTCTTCGGTGTTTTTTCCTGCTTCCTTTGCTGCTAATTCCGCATTCTTCTTTGAGCTTTTTTTCTCTCCTCCCTGTGAGTTTATGAGATTTGCTTGTGATTATTAATTAAAGTTTTATTGTTCCAGGTAGGAAGCTTCAGCCTTTGGCAGTGTATTAAGTACCAATTAATAACGCAAGGTAAGAAAAAAATATAAAAATAAATACGTCTGGGAAATGGAAATATGCTCGAGTTCAAGTTAAAATATTTATTATCCCATTAATATTTTACAAGGATTCGTACAAAGAAGTCGCCAGAATGGCTGAAACGTCTGCAAATACACGGAAGACATTTTAATAAATCGTAGATCAAAGAGAGCAAGAAATCTAAAGAATGGTTGACTGCTGAATATTTCTTCATTTATATAAAAATGAATCCTTTAAAAATAGATGAATGTATGAAAATGTATGTTAAGACAGTAGGTTAAAGTAAATTAGGTTCCATTAATTATATTGTATTAGGCTTAATTTTCATAATGCTAAAATATAATAAAAATACGTGTTTAGATGTGCTCAAACGACTTAATTTCACGACTTAATTTCAAGGAAATGCCTTTAAATACAACGGGAGATCAGTAGCTATAACGTTTCAGGATTTAACTCACCATTTTGTGATTTTTGGAAAATACTTGACATTTGAAGAGAGAAAAACGTGTTTAAATATGCGCAAGCGACTTATTCTGGGGGAAGTCTGAAAAGTTGGGAAATAATCGCCAAAATATGAGAGAAAAACAAGTTTAAATGTACATAAACTACTTATTTTCTCAAACGTACATTCAAACAAAACTGGAGATTGGTAGCTATAATGGTTCTGGAGTTAACCAGCGATTTTTTAGATTTTTGAGAAATATTAGCTAATTTTTAAAAGAAAACGTGTTTAGATAAACTCAAATGACTTATTTCCGTTAAATAGTTAACATGTGTTTTTATAGAATTTGGCAATTTAGTGTGAATTTTGAATTGCTTATTTGAGAGCAAGTATTTTGTCATGATTTTTCCCTAATGTTGGGCAATATTCGCCCAAATATAATAGAGACATGTTTGGATGTGCATAAAAGACATATTTGCATATAAAAGTGCGTTTAAAACCATCGGGATATCGGTAGAGGTAACAGTTCGGGAGTTAAGATGCTGTTTCTGAAAATTTGGAAATATTCGCTAATTATAAGAGAAAAACATGATTGGATGTGCATAAACGACTTATTTTCGCATGAATGTGTGTTTAAAACCATCGGGTGATCGGTAGATGTAACATTTCGAGTGTTACCACGCGATTTCCGAAATTATGAAGAAAATTCGGTAGAATATAAGAGTCAAACTGGTTTAGATGAGCTCAATGACTAATGTTCGTAAAAGATTGTATTTAAACACATCGGAAGATCCGTTGTTGTAAAGGTTTAGGAGTTTTCACGCGTTTTATGAGATTTTAGGGAAATGTTAGTTAATTTGTTTGAGAAGAACGTATTTGGATGTGGTCAAACGACTTATTGTAGCTAAATTGTGAAGTGATACACATCTGGAAATCGAGATCGAGCGTTGCACATGCATCGGTCCGAAAGTTAACCCACGTTTTTTGAAATGTTCGGAAATATTCGCTACAATATGATAGAAAAACATATTTGGATGTGCATAAATGACTTATTGTCGCATGAAAGTGTGTTTTAACACATCCGAAGATCGGTAGAGGTAACATTTCGAGAATTAGCACGCGTTTTCTGAAATCTTCGGGAATATTCGGAAGAATATAAGAGTCAAACTGGTTTAAATGAGCTAAATGACTTATTTTTGCAAATTAGTGCATTTAAACCCATTGTTTGCTAAATATTTTCTCAAATATTTTTAACGAATCAAGCGAAAAAAATCGAAAAAATAGAATCTATAGTTGGAACAATGGCTTGCAAACCTGTCAATCAATTAAAATTTTGAAAGCACATCTCAATTAGTAACGCCTGGGAGTATTTAAATTTTCAGAATTTCAACCCTTCAACAAAACTAGAGCAATTGAAAACCAAATATAGCACACCCATCAATTATGTTTAAAAAACGCAGTAACTTTTGTAAAAATATAAATGTGGGATGAAGGTCTGATAAAACGAGGCAAAAAATAAAGAAAAATATATATTTGAGAGCAAGTATTTAGTAATGATTTTTTCCTAACTCATTCACATAACTACTATCATACAGTCTTGTTTGAACGACGAATATAACATATATTCCCAAAGAAACATATGTTGTAAATGTGTAGAGATTTATCCAAACTTACCAATAAACTGTATTTTATATGGTTATTTTATGAAAATGTATCATAAAAATGTAATAAAAATGAAACTAAGTGAAAAGACTATTAGTTAGTCTATAAGTTCCTAAGTATTATTTTTATTAAGCGGCTTTCCGCAGCGCATGGCTGGTCGTAGTATCAAATTAATTAAAATGGGATACAGTTGTGGATGGTGCCGGGTGTGCGCCATCAAATTAAAAAACAAGGATCCTCCTGGAGGCTGAGCGACTGGTGCGGCGCCAACGAAGGATGGCTAATTCAAATAGGAACTTAGAAATTCCAGGCAATAACAGGGCAGTGTGTAATTAAATGCCGCCCGGTCGTCTCCGTCGTCTTTAAACAGGCGGCTAGAAAAAATAAGCGTATAAAAAGTGCTGCTTTCAAGGCGAAAAAACGTGATGGAAAAACAGCCTTTTGCGCTGAGTAATTAGCCATCCACGCAAGATTTCTCAACGGCAACTGTGGCCTTATCTCAAGCATCGACGCTAACTTATTATCGTGGATTTATAACAATACATTTGTCTTCTTTCCCTATAGCACAGCAGAGTAAATTACGCGTTTTTAGGGTTCTTAGAGGGCGTTTTAAGGGTGAGTTGTCATTTTTACTCGATTAGTTACGAAACGTTGCGTTGATGCTTGTATTTATTGCGTTAAATTATTACGTAAAACTGAAAAGAGAACAATGAGACAATGAGTAAAGTGATATTTTAGATCGGTCATCAAATGTAACGACTGAGGGGATAATGATAATCTTTCAGACAATTTTTGGGGATTTTCACTTTTCGGTGAATTTGGGTTCTCATTTTTTGAGGCAGCTTTTTAAAACAATATATTTTAAGAAGATTTTACGAAAATGTTTATAAATTTGTTTTTATGCTAACATGTTTATAACCTCGCTCGATAAGCATATGTAAGTAATTATTGATGGGCAGATGTAGGTTTTGTCGGGTTTACCGAGCGGGTCCACGATATGTAATATTCAGTCGTTAATAACCGCAAACGCGTCCTGCATTTTGCATGAAGCCTCGGGTTGAGAGCGTCGTGGATCAGCTGCCGAGACATGGGTGGAGGTGGCATGGCGTGCTTCGGTATGGACGTCCCCGTTTTCGGTTATGTTCGACGGCAGCGCGGCGGCTCAAAATGTTATTACGCCGCCACAACAATTTCGTATGCGTAACCGGGTTACACTTTTACTACGCATTCGTTTATTTAAATTCACTTTTCGCCTGCGTTGATAACAACATTTCAAGGGAAATGCCTACGTTTATACAAAAGTGCTTGGTATATTCAAGAGTTCTTTTTTATCTTTAAACAAACTTTAGAAGAAAACTAAGGGGTTCTGTTTAGGTAGGTTAGATCTTAGAAGGGTATGACTCACATGGCCGCGAAATGTGCATTTGCATTTGAAATCAAAGGGGCAACAGAACGGGGAGGGGTTCCGCACTATCTTTAAATGGATTTTTTAATTATGAAAACTGCTGGGTTAGATTGTCTCAGACGAAGGGACCTCTTCTTGGGACATATAAACATTGAGTCTATTCATTATTAGTCACAATTCTACTCCTTGGCATTTTTAAGGGGTCCCTCACAGCTTTTGGTCAATTGAGTTCCGCTAAATTATTTTAGTTTCGGTCATAGAAAACAAAGTTGAGTCCGACTACGAAGAAACGTAAAATATATCATCGGAAACAAATTTGTCTAAGTTCTCAAGCGGGGAGTCCCTCCATGGCGGAAAATTGATTGACGTCTCAAACGGCGACGTTTACCTAAAGAGTTCGCCTGCTTTATAGAATTTTATTTAAAGGGACCCCAAGGAAATTAAAAAAAAGAGAGAATGATGATAGTATCTAAAAAATCTGAGATTAATGTAGATTCCTCTTGGTAATTTACAAAACTAATTAGCATTTAGTCTTAGGCTTTACAAAGAAAACATATATAAATATTAAAGACCTGCAGTTTTCCATTTCAAGAGTTTACGAAAAAAGCGACTAAAAACTTTGGAAAGACTTATTTTAAAAATCAATCAAATGTTAAAAAGCCGTCTAAGAACTCGCTCGAAGGACTACGGGGCGTTTGTACAGGCCGAAAAAAGGGCACATACTATGAGAGTGGTTGGCCGGCCCCGACAGCGCCCTTTTCACCGCCTCACTCATCCAAATAAGCGCAAGAAATGAGGACGCGTTGTTGGCCCCTCAGCTTGCCGCTGCTCTTCAACTTTTCCCGGCCTGCATGGCGGGCGTGGACGATGGGGGTCCTAAACAAATGCGGAACCTTAAAGGATTCCATCACCGGCATGAAAGGATACTTCTTTAACCTTCTTGCGCCTTCTTCTTTCCCACCTATACGAGTACAACCAGGGGTTCTATTGAGCAACCCTTAACTTTAGATCGACGAAACAAGCCCGCGTTAAAAGGTCCTTTTCACCCTCGCTGCGCGCAGTTTGACAGGAAGCGAGCGCAATCGGTTATTATTCTGGCTAATAAGACATGAACGTGTCGTTAGCCGAACTTTAAAAATCCCTCGCTAACACTCTATTAATTCCAACCCCAAAATGGGGATGAAAACATTACGTTTCAAATCACTCACTTCAAACGTTACCGGCACCCTTATTGCGATTGCCACTTTCGATATCAAAATGTTGAAAACGTATGTTAACAGTTAGTTTTAGGTGGTTTAGGGAGCCTTTACGATGTTTATTATAAGGTCTTTGGCTTTCATGTGTTTTAATTGCCGGTGATGTAGGAATTAAAAAGTAGCCCCTATCCTGAAAGCATTATTGGTTAACCATGATGGTTGTATTTAGGTGATCTGAATACTAGTGATCTGAAAACTAGTTTATAGTGACAAAAAAACAAGATCTGGTAAAGATTGGCCAAGTTATATCAGCTCACAATCAGATTTAAAAGTACTCATATTTGTGTTAAATTCAGAGAGATTTCGTTTAGTTAAGGTGTGGCGGCAATCCATTGCCGCACAAACAAGAAGAATAAACATCATCAAATTACAATTAACATCAACGAACAATAATCTGCATGTAATCATCCGCCGAGACTAAACATCGAAAATGTTGATACCTCAAAATCGATACGGCGCGATCGAGACGTACGGGATCCAGAGCAAACAAAAGATGGTCGCGTCAGCATTTCGTCATTACCAATAGTCAGTCAAACCAAGACTCCGGCCACTTCAGCCGTCATCACCTGCAGCACCACCTTCTGCAGGCAGCCATCTTCACCAATCATCAGAAATCAGTCAATCCTGGACTCCGCCATGGCAAACCGTCATCAGCTATAACATCATCATCTGCAATAGTCAACGGTCCAGCATCTTCATCTCACTCTCGACGACGACATCATCGCCAAGGCACCACGACTCACCACGCCGCGTCGGGCTGCGTCGCAGATCTACGACGATCTGCCCCGACGACCAGTTGGTGTGATGACCGCCAAGACGAAGCAACCCTTACCTAGAACGAGATGAAGTCAGCGAATCCATTCTCCGAAACCCGACTTCTGCATTCCTCTCCTCGCCGAACAACACGAACGATTTCCTATTTTTGCCACCACCAGGTATATCACCGTCCTTTTCCACCGACGCTAAGACGCCACCTCCTAGCCCTGTCACGAGCCGCTCACCTGGTGTCGCCACACCCACAATACTAATCACAATTCTCCCCTAACTTTTCCACTGGCAAGAGGGTACTGTGGCGGCAATCCATTGCCGCACAAACAAGAAGAATAAACATCATCAAATCACAATTAGAATCAACAAACCATAATCTGCACGTAATCAACATGCACCGAGACTAAACATCGAAAATGCTGACATCTCAAAATCGACAGGGCGCAGCGTGATCGCGACCACGTATTCTGCTGTGACGAACTAAAGAAATGGTCGCATCAGCATTTTCACCTGCTATATATAGTCGACATTTCGTCATCACATTCATTCGGTCAGTTAGTCACTCCGAGAGTCCGCCGTCACAGAGAGTCCACACCGAGTCCCCCACCTGCCGCCTCCAACGACTACACCGGCGCTAGCTGCCTCCACCGAGTCCGCTACCGGCCGTCATCACCAGCGAGGCTCACATGAACCTGCCTGCCCCGTCGACCAGTACGAGCCGATCGTCTCCAGCTGCCGCCTCCGCCTGGCTCTCCTCATTATCTTAATCTCCTTCATTTGTTATTTTATTACATTTATTGTGGTACAATAAATCCCACAAAGAAAATCTTGAATTTGTCAAAATTAGACCAAAAATTAGATCAAGTATATATGTATACTTAAAATACATTGCACGTTCTAAAATGTTCACTCAAATCGGTACTGAACAATCCGCAGTCATCTAACAAAGGGCATACTTTGATAATATATAGCAACCTTCTTTGTCGTTTCTTATTCATTCTTCTCAATGTGTTGTTTCTTTGTTAATAAATGTTTCGTTGCAATTCTAGAAGAGCAGGTCCGAGGCCTAGAAGGAAGAACGATGGGGAGGACTATTTACACAAATGTTCCCTTGACGTTTCACAAAACAGTAAAACAGTACTTCTTCCGTTTTGCCTGTTAAACAGCCCCTGAGCTACGTCTTCCCCTCAGTAAACTATACTAGCCTCATCTGTTCAGCGTTCGGAACACTCGCTTCTGAATTTTTCTTCTTCACATTGATGTCTTCTGCAGTACATAAGTCCCGAACCTGTAACCCACAATTTGAGATTCCCTTTAGAAACCTATCTCGCGTCTGACTTCCTAGTATCTCTATCTTCCTCTTCTTAGGGTATTTCTTCTTTTAATGGAATAAACTATTGGTCACCCTCGTATATTCATAATGTTCAATTTCTTAAACTTCAATCTCTACTAGACATTTGGATATTTCTAGCCTTCCTGTATAAATCTTCCAATCTCCCTACTTCTTCTCCAATAAGTCTTAGTACTATTATTACATTTATGCATATATTAAATTGAAGCATTGCATCTTCACCCCATACATCAAATTCATATAGTGAACATCTAAGTCTCATACCTCTTCCTAAGTCTGTCTTTTCAATTTCCTCTATACATTAGTTTCATCAAAACAAAACTCAAATCATTCCTAGCGTATCTAACTTTACAATATGAACCTACTGCTCTTCAGTCCATCTGGACGTACTTATTTCACCTTTATTCTAACATCTAATTGTATTCATTTGTGCTCTCTACCTCGGAATAATACCTCAACATGTCCTAAAACTTTAATAGTCCCTTTCTAACATAGTGTTAATTCCATATTAATCCCAACCCCAAACACAGATAAACACATTACGTTTCAAATCACTCACTTCAAACGTAACCCTCAACCCTCCTTGCGATTGCCACTTTCGATACCAAAACGTTGAAAACGTGCGTTGGCACTTTTAGATGTTTTAGATGGCGTTTATGGTGTTCATTATGAGCTCTCCTCCCCTGCCTCACCGGTAGGTGAAGGGTGTTCCTTTGTTTTTATGTGTTTTAAGGGCCCGGCGGTGAAGGTTTTTATGACGACCGCCGGTTGATGTATGATGGAGGTGTTCGGTCCTGTAGTGCGTCGATACAGCGCACATGATAAATATGTTAAATATGCTGAAAATGTGTGTTTGCCGGCGATACGCGGACGCGCACGCACGTGCTTTAGCGGCGGCAATGATGGCGGCGGACGGTATGCGTGCAGGAAGCGGTGTATAATGCAAACGGCGGTTTCATTTCTTTCCCCCCCTCACAACCTCATCCCACAGCTACTTCCCCAGGCCATCCAACAACGCCAGTCTACGCTAAAGTACACACGTAACAACGAAACACGCGCACAGGTTTACAAACAAAATGGCGTGCAACGGCGGAAGCGGGCGCGAATTCGGAATTAGGGTGCATGACAGGACACCTTATGGCTAGAAAGCTTGCGTGATCAATTGACCACTCGAGGATAACGTCTACTTTTAATTTTTCAATATTGCTTTCTTACGTACAAGTATATTTTTCACACAACTATTTTCCTATTTCCATGCTTTCACTCTGCTACTTTTACAGCCAAGTATTTTTAACTTAAGAACTGAAGTAAAATTGCAGTAAATTAAGTTTAAG
>WSZQ02139264.1:20852-35183 GCA_019419845.2 Weissflogia rhopalogaster
CAACTAAAAATATCAAATAGATCGCTGAGTTAATCGGGACAGCTTCAACGGGACAATTTCCACATCATAATTCATACAATACAAAACACTATATTCGGGAAATTGTCCATTAATCTAAAATGATACCTCAGCACTGTATATGTTCAGTTTCTTTACATAGAACGATCTACTCATATCTCTTTTAAATTACATTAAATTTTATGTTCTTAAAATTGTTCAATGTTTTCTGCTCATGTGAAAGTGTGTCGATATTTGATTAAATCAATCTTAGCTCCTTCGGATACCACCTTCTTAGATCTTGTATAGGAAGATTCCCCTGTGATACCCTCTTCAAGAAATAATTTGGCCGTGCCCTTGCTGCTGATCCAATTCCCGTACCATTCCGGGGAATAATTACTAATTAGTTAATAAGTAATTACTGGCCAACATTTAAGATCAGTCCCAACCCTGAATTCTACCTAAATCTTGATATTCTTTCAGACAGTTTCCCTTCTTCTAATAAAAACTAGGAGGTTAAAATATCTCTAGTTTCATCATGGCATTATGATGAAGGATCAAGTTAATCGTGATCGACATTTGGACATCTCATCACTACTAATTTCAACTATATAATTCATACAAAGCGGCGGCTTTGTGCGGCCTTGTGGAGCTCGATACTCGTTACATCACCGCAATAATGCAACTTCGGACGTAGCTGGCCGTTGAATGGGTGACCACTTGGTCTCCCCACTCAACAAGCGGCTGCGGCGCCGTTCGCGAACTCCTGACTTCACGATAAAAACGTGAACGAAGGTTGGGCGATTTGCTTACAACGATCCCCGGAAAAAAACATATGCACAAAGAGTAGCGAGACCGTATTAGGCCGGGAGAAAGTTACTAATTCCTTACACCACGATATATATAGTGGTGTAAGGGATTCCATCAAATTCGAATTCCAATCACGCCAATAGAAAGAATGGAATGTCATAATTATTGTATCTTTAAACAACTATATTTATATCAATCAACAAATTCAGACCTGAAGCGACTCCAAAACAACCTAACAGTCGATGAAAATTAAACATACATCATGGTATGTGCTTAATGTTGTTGAATGTTTACCGCTCATGCGTAATTGTGTTGATATTTGACTCAGTCTAATGCTACCAGCTTTGTTTACTTTGCCTCCACACTCTGAACATACCATCCGCTCTGTCTCTGCCAAAAGATATCACACAACATATCTACTCTTCACCAGTCTCTATACTCTACACTCTAAAAATCTAATGCTCATCCTTAATTTTTTATATTTACTCTATATCTCTCACACTACACTACTCCATGCGATGGCACCACCCGTCCGGCATTATCTATTAAGCCAAAGCGTCTTCGCGCTCCATGAAGCATGACATTTCCAAGAGCGTGAGCAGTTTCTTGCCAAACTTTAATTACACCTTCGCATCCTGGCGAAAGGGCACTGCAGACAACCGCCAACAACGCGAAAACTATTGGGGGAGAAGCTGAAAAGAGTTTTCCAAACTATGCAAACAATGTTTCGACAAGAAAGATGGTAAATTTTTCGAGAAACAATTAAATTATATGGTTTTAACATGCTGTACTGTATCTAACCCGTCAACGGCGTGGCGGTAGAAAGCGTCTTTATTTATTTATATTTTCACGTTATATTACTTGTGACGTCTAAATATAACGGCGGCACTGTGGCAGCGCCGCTTTCGTGTAGAATTTATATTTACAGTAACACAGGAATACTTTACAGCTTTGCACTTGTTCTTGGCTGTTGAGTTCGCTCGGATGGAGTGGACCCACCGAGACGCTGCCGTTGCCGCCTCCGTTGCCAGCCGACGACAACGACGGCGCGCCATGCCCTGCACCACGGTGGCGGTTTTAATTTTCTTTCGCGCTGCATCTTTTACGGTTTTCAATTTACGGTCCATTAATAACTTCACCTTAGTCGTAGTGCAGCGCTAAAGGTCTTTTCACATAAGCGCCAGCCGAGGAATAAAATAAGGACGTGCGTCAGCAACAAAACTTTGTGTTATAAAACTGCCAGATTTAATGGTAAATGCCGAAGAATTTTTAAATAATACCCTTTCAAAAAACGCTCCTAAATTGTTGATGTTATTTTGAATTTGTTCACAAATCTAGCCTAATAACGAATAAATAATTGAAAGTGGAGCCCATTACGCTGGTAGCAAGGCAGCGTAGTACAGGAATGGAAGAGGATGTGACCACGAAGAAATCCATTTGACTACTAACTTTATTTCCTAACTCTAGATCTAACATTACACTCTATTGACTTAACTGCAAGGGTCCGGCAGTTGTTCTTTATTTGGCAGTGCCTAGATGAATATACCAACAAGAACGAAATATATTAAACATAATAAAAATACATTGCCCGTCCGGGTGGCTTAGTGGGTAACACCTTGGCGTACCACCCCTTACATGTATGAATTGTAAACAAAACCAAACAAGAATAAATAGAACATAATTACGCTACCCTGTCAAATTTGTAAACATTTGCATGAATTCATGAGGCGATTTGGCACGATATTTTATCATTGCAGTTTATTAATCAGCTTATAAGATTAAAAAATAGATAACTTTAGTAGATTGTTTCAAGGCGGATCCTGTCTTCAGTCGCGCTACCAAAGTTGCTTTATGCTGCGCCAGTGTGGGCAGATGGGGCGCAGGGCAAAACAAACATGTAGGGCATACTGTACTGTGTCGACAGAGGCTGCGGAAATTCTATCGTCAACCCCTCCTCCGGACCTGGTAGCGCTAGAACGACAAAGAAACTACCGACAATGAATAGGCGAGGAACCTAATGCGTCACTTGGGATAACGGAGGAATGGTCTGCCAGATGGAGCAATAGCACCACGTCAGGTTGGCTCAAGCGGTGGGTACCATCCCTAACAGCATGGCTAGAGCGTCCGCATGGAGACTGTGACCACTATCTTACCCAGTTTCTTACTGGCCATGGCCAATTTGCGTCGAACCTGCACAGATTTGGCAAGAAGGGTAGTAGTATATGCAGCCACTGCCCACTGGGCGTAGCAGATAGCCCGCACCATTTGAAATCTGCCCAGCATGGATCAAAGAACGAATGGAACTTCTGGCGGCGACCCGATGTGCGAGTAATACATCTGAACAACTTGGGAGAGCAATGCTCCATTCCCAAGAAAACTGGAATGCGATAATCATTTTCTGCGGGAACGTCGTGAGGCAAAAGCGTAAAGTCGAAGTACACACATTATACTGACATTACCCGTGATACCGGTGAAGCGAATTCGATTTAGTACCACTTGTTCCGGTTAGCAAGACGCCGGCAACGCCCAAATAAAAAAAGTAGATTGTTTAATAACAAATTTGTGAGTGAATGCTTCAAAGGAAAAAATCGACCAATTAATCAAGAACAACATCTGGACATCTGGCCACTACTAATTTCTACTATAATTTATATTCATTCATGCAAAATAAACCATTGTATTACATTCACCTGAGCTCCCTTCAGTTCTATTAGATATAATAATTTATTCATATCTCTTTCATTCCATCAAATTCTAATTCAAACCACTTACCATCGTTCCTCTTTAGCTTAAATTAAAAAAAATGGAAAGTCATAATTATTATTATCAATAAACAATTATATTTATATTCACTCTTCATGCTACTCAAAGCCAGCCTAATATCTAATGAAAATTGAACATGTATCATGATACGTACGTTGTTGAATGTTTTCTCTCTCTCTCTCTCTCTCTCTCATGCATAATTGTGTTGATATTTGTCTCAGTCTAATGCTGCCGAACCGTAACCGAACCGTTGAAATGCCATGATCTGAAGAGGTATTCCTGTTTAGATCTTATCAAGGAAACTACCCTGTGATACCTTCCTTCAGAAGTGATTTGTGCCATGCCCTTGTTTCTGTTCCAATAATATTGCCATTCTCGGGGAATGATAACTAAATAGTAAATCAGTAATCATTGTCAGACATTCATTCAAGAGGATTTCCAACTCGGTGTCATTTATATATTTTCCATAAAGAACTTTCCCCTCGCCAAATATGTACGAACCGGTTAAACTGTTTATAGCTTCATCAGCATGTCAGCTAAAATATGTAGGTGATTGATCAGTTAATCGTGATCGACGTCTGGACATCTTGTCACTACTAGTTCCACACCATATTTCATTCAATATGAACCACTATATTCCGGAAAGGTTTATTCATCTAAAATGATTCGTACTTGAATTTATCGTGCAGGTTTAGTAATAACCTTAGAGGCTTCAAAAAGGTTTACCTAAATAGTTTGTGGGTGAATGATTCGAAGGAATAAGTGTATGATATCCGGAAATCCCAGTGTTTGAATAATGGGGGAAATTCGACGCTTAATTTTTGAACTTTCTTAACTTCGTTGAACATGTCTCAAATTTAGTGAAAACTCAACAAATAGAAGCGTATTTAATAATAAATCAATTAATACATGGTTTATTGAAATATAATGAACATGCTCCATTTTATTTCTATTATAAATTTGAAAATCTGTTTACTAGTGTGAAATTATATACATGAAGTTGCCTACGTTTTTCCACTGTTTACATCGAGTCCCCACTTTTGATATTCGTCGATGATCTTTCGTGTCATGCATTCTATACCATCGATTTCCTGACGTACATCTGCAAAGCAGAGGGTGTAGAGCGTGGTAGACTCGTCAATTGGTATCCCTATGACATTGTACACCTTTCTCCATATCTGAAGTATTTTTTCTAAGTATATTTTAAACAATGTAGACCTTTTTAAACAAGACGTTTTAAACAAGAACTTTTATTATGGGTATCTGGCTCGTAGAAGTTGCCCCAACTTTTTCTTTAGCATTTGTTTAGAGCCGCCACGATTATTACTTGATGTTTAACTTGTGCCCTTCTAGTGCCTTCCATTGCTTAGATACTGGTATGCTGTCATACACTTTCTTTAGGTCAACAGATGTGACGTGCACTTCTTGGTTGTATGTTATTTTCTTCTATAGAACTTGATTCATCGGCCTCCTGACTATTTTATCCTTCTTCAATGTATCTTTTAAATAATTTGCTATATATTCTGCTGATTGAGTTTGTTACTAATTTGCCTCGACAGTTGTCACACTAACTTCTACTTCCTTTCTTGCGAATGAACACTATTATGTAAGTTGTTAAGTAGAAACTAAAAGAATAATTCGTTGAGACAAAGACAAATCAAAATTTGATATAATTCTTCGAAGAAGAACATATCGTACTTTATTTACCGGGCAGAATATAGTGTTTTGACGACTGAGAAAATACTTGCTTTTACCGCTATCAAAATGGCGGAAATAAAACACGGCGATAAAATGAAAATGCGCTGCTAACATCAAATAGAAAATGCACACGCCCGAAGTTAACTTGTACATTTTCGAAAAAACAAACGATCGCATAATAGTGTGGCCGCTTCCCCGTTTGTGCTGTTTTCAATAAAATCATTGGGCATTGTCCCAAAAAGGCCGGGCGGAAAAACGCCGCGACCAGAGGCCCAAAAAAAACCAACGAAAACCAACCGGCAGGCGTGACAAATGTGCAACACATTGCCCAAACCGTGTTATGGTTTTATTCGGAGATTTATTTTTATGGTCGTTGGGCATGTTTTTAATCGTAATAACTGCGTCGACATTCGCCACAAACACTGGCCGATGCCAAAAAGCCCGGCAATGAAATAAAACATTGACGGAATTTCGATATGTATATACCGCAGAAATTTTCATAACCTTATTTTACGACTATTACCGCAGTGAGGTAAATAGTGTGCTGGGTCACTGTTGCGAAAACGTGCGAATGGACAGCGCACGTTGGATTTCCACCGCGCTTGTTTGTCGTCATGTTGTCCTGCCAACGATCGTGCATTTATCATGATATACGATGGCTGTGGCTACCGTGTACCACTATGGTATATGGAGCATGTACATTATCATCATTCCTCAAAGAATGCACAATTGACTGATTTATGCGCGTAAAAATGGAGCGCACGTTTCCGGCCTCAGTTCATGCCATATCGGGGGATGTATGATATTGGCATTGGGTTTTCGGCTGTCACGTTAGTAATTGAATATGGCAGTGACATGAATTAAAATTGCAGAAGCGACTACTGTATAGGCATCGGCAAATCTCGTTTGCATTCCATTCACTTGTAAAAATACAAAAATTGCCATCGCAACGTATGCAATGACCTATTTATTATTATGCAAGTAAAGTGAAAACAGTGGCCGGCGCGAATGAAAGAATGGCAATTGATTGAAATTATGCAAAGTTACACAACATCGCTTTTTCGTACACACTGCTCTCGACAGGCGTGCACAAAAATTGTGTGTCAATCAATAGGACTTGCATTTGAGCAATAATTTATGCGCATTTATGTGTGAAATGCAAAAATAGCGACTTTATGAATATTAATAGGGATTATTTGGGCGTTGATAATTCGGAAACGGATAAAAGTTAATAAACTGGGGCAAAATGGAAATATTACATAAAATTTGAGAGGAAAATAGGACATAAGCAAATTGAATGAAATACAATGATTTAAAAAGGCCTAATCATATTTCTGAAACTGGTATAATAAAATTTATAACTATTTTAAAGGTTGGTGACAAGAAATGGTGACAATTTTTTTTTAAATTCCAATTTTGAAATTTGAAAGATATTCGTGTCAATCTAAAGTGCTGGCAGAATTTTTATTGAGGGGGGAAGGGGCCTTTTAGGGGCATGTGAAGATCTAACCAAATATGAATGTTTATTTGTACTTTTTGAGAAAGTCCCCCAGGCGGTTGGGGTTAGATTCCCTAAGGTGGGCAAACTACACACAATACGACCACTCTTTCACGTTATATTACTTGCATACGAACTCACTTGAAACACACATCCACTACACTAAAAATTCAACATAATCACAAGCACATTACAATATGGAACACATCAGACAATGTAAAAGACACCACAAAAACAAAGTACAATATAGTGAGTTGATAGACACTAAAATAATCGATATTATTCTTATTTCTGAAAAAAAAAAGTTTGGCCAATTAGATGTTTACATTCCTGAAGTCACTGCTACCATTATATGGTCATGTTGTATGACTTCAACGAAGCTACCTCTGAGATATCAATATCGTTAATCACAAATTGCAATAATTATAAATAGAAATTGATGAATGCCTTCGTTAGAACTTGCACTTCATACAGCATGACAATATGATGGTAGTTGTGCGTGCAAGAATGTAAACATCTCTTAACAAATAGGTTCGCAGCCCAATTCCAATGATTCAATCGTGGCGTTCAGGTTGACGAGCACGGAAAGGAAATGTGCAGACAACTCACCGTACATGACATACGGGTCCAAGTCCTGTCGGAGGCATTTATCGGTCTCCCTTTCTAATTGTTGCAATTCGTCATTAACATCCTAGAGGTTGCCTACCAATAATTATGTGTTCATATTAATATGTCAAAGGCAGCTTCGCTGCAGTTATACAGCTTGATAATGTGATGGTAGTAGTGAGTTCGAGAATGTAAATATCTATTAACAAAAAGTTCGCAGGCCAAGTCCGATGATTCCATTAATTAATCGCATACATATACGACAAATACTTATGTTAAGTTGGCTGCCTAAGATAGGAATTGCTTGCTACGCCATTATGCTTAAGTCGTTGGTGATGCGCTCAGTAGAAATGGGGCGAGGGCGCTGCGCCATCATAAAAGCGTGGTACGCGCCGGATTCTGTCTATTTCTCCTCAGGTTGTCGCGTTTACTTGCATTTTGCTCTTGTATTTGTATGTTCATTGTGCCGTTTAAATAAAGTCGTTGCACTTTTTCACTTCGTGTATTTTGAACTTGTCTGAGGTGAGCTTTGAGTAAAACTTGTGTTGCGAGAACTCAAGGAACTTAGCAAAAGATTCAGTTAAGTCTGGTTTCGGGCAATCAACGGAAAGTAAATTAATGTTATTAATAACCGCGACTACCGCTTAACAACATGAATGTACTTAAAAAGACTAACGAGAGTATTGCATTGTCTGTGAGAATGATTCATTAGCATTGTGAAATATAGCACAAGAATTTCAGTATAAAAAGGCCTTCAGCCGAATGGAAGTGCCCAACCACCCACCGCCCTCTCTCTTTTCGTTGCCAAGAAAACCAGTCTAGATATCAAGAAACGATTGGTCAGTCTTTGAACAAATACTTATTTTGCGCGGTTGTCTCGGCAGTAAAATTGTTAAATTAAAGTTCATTAGAACCAACCGTGACATAATTTTGACGATTAACAATTAATTCATGAAATTACAGAATACAATAAAAATAAATTAATAAAATATGAGCACAATAAAATTCAAATTTAAATAATGTGTACAATATGAAAATGGATAAAATTAAAAAGGAAATCAATGGAATACAATTCCACGCAGCAAACAAAGACTGGAAAAAAATGTTACCAGTTGAGATATGTATACATCAAATTTTCGGATTCATGCTTTAATAATTAATTCAAATGCAGGATGTAAACTCAGTCTAGCATAATTATCAATCAATTATTCACACTATTCAATGGGATAGCTTTGTCGGGGTATTGATTATTTCTGGATTACTGATTATAAATCTTGGAATATGTTTATTCCGTGCGGAGTTGAATGAAATTTGACGAACTCAACATGAACAATGCGCAGCGAATTCCATAAAATATTGAGTTTACACTTCACAATTTACATAATCGATAGTGTTAAATATTTAATCAAGTGAAACAAAATAAAACAGTACGATGGATATTTACAATAATGTTGTGTAATTATGTATTATATGTTTATGGAGGCGTGTGCCTATTATTGTTGTAAATCAACAAAGCAGCGGCGCTCGGACGAAACGGGCGCATTAGAATAACACACGCTGCCATTATATAAATTTCCTGTCGGGATACTGCGGGCGATACATTGCAAACACTACCGGAACGCAAGGAGAACCTGCTACTGCGATTACCTCCTCCACATGGCACTTTGTATGCACATATGTACATGCGCATGTAAGTATGTTTGTGTGTGGGTGAGTGTGTGAATATGTGAGGGCCTATTTCGTGCAAGCTTCATTCAACACACGCATATGGCGACGGTGGTTGACTTTGTTGGGTTGCGGGTGGTGAGGGGCGGCAAGGGATTTTACAGGAGAACGGCTTGGTTGGCCTGGGTTGATAGGTGTCGTGTGGATTCGCGTACACGTTGAACTTTCCTCGCGTCAAGGTAGCGTTTTCCTGCTGGAGCACCCCGGCAGAGTGCATAGTGGCTAATTATAATGGTCGCTCCCAGTGATATATGGAACAGGTAATTTGCCCATAAATTGCACATGTTGCGATATAATTAAATACAGTTTTGCACGTGCAGCCGCACGCGCGTCAGCGCGCAATGGTTTACACAGGCTTGGACTTAAGCTGATTAACGCGCTAATGTAGTGTGTTATCATGAATGCGATTACAGTGGAATTGCATGTCCTTTTGGTGAGAGTATAATGGGATAGAACGAAACAAAGTAGTAAAGGAGTAATTTGAGAGAAGGATAGTTTCAAACAATTGGATTTTTAGGGAAAGCCTGTATAGAAACCCTGATTCCTGACTGGTATACATAGATGTCTATCGAGGGTATTCATAATTTGTGAAACCCTGCAAAATATATTATGATATTATGAAATGGATCAAATTTACTTTCAATAATTTAGAGGAAATATATTATTAAACATTTCCAAATCCGATGTAAAGAAACATAACCATGTATTCCTAGCATAATACTTCCTCTGTAACTGTTTTAGCTTATTGAAATAAAGTAACCTTTATATATGGGGGAAAAATGACCTATATATCAAATAGGGGGTCCCCCTTGACTGTCGCTGAGGACCAGAGAAGGTGAACCTGCCTAGAAGCAAATTTGACCGATACTTCAAACGGGACAGGTCTATCCCCACTACAATATATAGAATAATCTAAAAGTATATTTATGAGAAAGTACTTAGTAATGATTTTTCCTGACTGAAAATTTGAAGCCGGTATCCCAAAGGTCGCCGGTTCAAATCGGGTCGGGGGCTTCAAATTTTCTCTTTCCCTGTTAAATTTCAATTTTAATTAAGTAATTTCTTTGTAAAATTCATTAATTGTGCTAAATGATTACATGTTCTTCTTTGATATGTCAATGCTAGCTAGTCTGGGGTCGTTAAAACAAGACTGTATGATAGTAGTTATGTGAATAAGTCAGGAAAAATCATTACTAAGTACTTTCTTTCAAATACATAATTCAAACTTCTCACTAAATTGCCAAAAATCCAATATAACATATAATCTAAAAGTACTTTAAACAATGGTTAGTTGACCTGCACATTGACTAATGGATACTCCACTTGAAATAATTGATAGAATATACCAAGTCACAGTATTAAAAGTTCGCTAATGTAATTTGAGAAAATAAAACTGGGAAACCTACGAAGATAAGCGAATGTCAAGTTTTCTAAATCTCTCGTAGCTCATAAAAATCATTGCTGAGATATTCCTTTAACTCCAATTAAAAAGAAAATGAAATATCTTAAAACTCAAATTGAGGAAGTTTGATTATAATACATTTCTGGAGGGGATGATTGATTAGAATTTTGCAATATTACTTCAGTATATAAAGGCCTTCAGTCGTTTTCTTACTCTTCGGTGTCAAGTAAGCCAGTCTAGATACCCAGAACCTATTTAAATTTATATTTTGATTAAATTCTTATTTTGCACTTAGAATCTTTTCTATTTTCTACCCCGACTTTCTGCTCGACAGTCACATTAGCAAAACCAAGCGAGTTTACCGTTCTAAAAACTAAGACAAAAAGTCTAAAAATCAAAACAATATGATATAGAATGTCTTTGTGAAATATCTGACATTTGTTCTCGTTTTCCAATTTAAAAAATATTTTTATTTCTGATTTTTCTTATTAGAAAACGGAAGCAATACTTTTCTAATAAGAAAAACGCTGTATCACATAATGAATTTCTCATTTTCTAATTGAACAATTTGATAGTGCTCTGTAACGGAAGGAAACGAAGTAAAATAAAATAAAATTGCACAATATGAAGGAAAGTTCACTAGAGGATATGGAATGCAGCAGCGTTTGAAATGTAGAGTTGAAAACTAGGATTCAGCTGCGGATAATAGGAGCAGATGAATGCAAACAGAAACAAATAGTTACAAACTGGGACATATTGGAATAAACTAGAACGGTGCTGAATATGCTGAAACAAAAAGTTGTAAAGTAGTAAGCCTGTATAAAGAGTGTAATTAAAACTTCTGGGATAGAAAGGACATAGACAAGTGTTGCTGTCGTTGAAAATTATGAATCAGCTAAGTAATATATATGGAAAGTATAATAAAGTGAAGTATACTAATAAGAATACTGTGACATTTATAATGTAAGGGGAAACTAAATGCATGTAAGGATAATGGAACTTATTAAATATGATTTTGACAATTCTCGTGCCCCGAAGGCAACAATCTAACTAAGCCCCCGGACAATTCTTGAATTCTTGAGCAAGTTATTTCAAAAGAACTGGCTGCGAACAGAACTATATCCAAGTGTGCTCTACGTTCGGCCGAAAGGAACTGTACCGTGTGTTCCTAAGAGCAACCATCTCCTTAATATATTGTCACAATCACGATTTATCTGGAATTACAATCCAATGCATCTGTTGTTGACGCTGGCTGCGATGATTGAAACTCGTCTATGCACATGGACCAAAAATGTAAGACTTTACTTGATCAATATAAACTAAAATAAGCAAGACATGTATATTTAATTGTATTATATTAATCAATATTATTTATTTATGAAAGGAAATATCGTTATTAGCTAATGGAAATTCAACCAAAGCCGAAAATAATTCAATAATAGCAAACGTACATGTCGAAACCATCAAATGAATTATGATTAAAAATTACCCCTTTAATGAACAAACACACAGGCCCGGTCACAGGAAAACAAACGGACAGTAAGTTTTTATACTTGCAAAACTAAAACAAATGTTTTAGAGCTTAATATATTGAAAAGTGCCAGATGTTGTTATTGCAGGTTGCTATCACGATCAAATGAGAATTACTCAATGGCTGAGAGAAGCATGCATCCAAATGACTATGCTCTGCCAACGAACGCCATGAACATGTAGCAAAACTTAAAACCACACTTGTTCAATAAAGAATAAAATAAACAAGATATGTATATTTAATTGAATTAGATTTACCTCATTATCATGTATTTATAAAAAAAAAATAATGAAAAATGGCAAATGGTAATTCAAACAAAGTCGAAAATAATTCAATAATAGCAAAACCTACATGTCCAAACCAACAAAAGAGGAATGATTAAAAATTCATCCGTTTAACGAACATATAGACACACA
Source organism: Weissflogia rhopalogaster (assembly GCA_019419845.2). Lineage (NCBI taxonomy): Eukaryota > Metazoa > Arthropoda > Insecta > Coleoptera > Staphylinidae > Weissflogia > Weissflogia rhopalogaster. Next base: position 33,299 of record WSZQ02139264.1, read on the forward strand.
CGCCTGGTCAAAGGAAAACAAACGGACAGTATTTTTTATTGTTGCAAAACAGATTTGTTTTAATGTGAGTATTTCTGAACTAGACATGTGACTGGTTTTCACATTAGTACCTCCAGAGAACTAATGTGTGCTGAATCGCGGGTCGAAGTGTTCTGAACTGAGGACCGAAGGGAACTGTTCCGTGAGTACTTCAGAGAGGAGGCTTTATATATTAAATAGTGCCATATGCTGTTATTACAGGTTGCTATAACGATCCAATTAGAATTACAATCCAATACATCTATTGTTGTCGCAGGGTGCAAAGGCTCAGAGAAGCATGTGGCAAAATTTAAAACCACACTTGTTCAATAAAGAATAAAACAAACAAGATATGTATATTTAATTGAATTATATTTACCTCATTATCATGTATTTATAAAAAATAATGAAAAATGGCAAATGGTAACTCAAACAAAACCGAAAATAATTCAATACTAGCGAAACCTATATGTCCACACCAGCAAAAATGTGATGATTAAAAATTCTTCCGTTTAATGAACAAACACACAGGCTCGATCACAAAAACGTCCAATTAAAAAACAGACAGTAATTTTTATTTTTGCAAAACGCAATGACAGTGTCGGATGGCGATACGTCCATTGCGCGCAGCGTGTTAGTTTACTCAAACGTCTGTTCCCAAAACTCGATTTTTGCTAGCCGGTTATTATTAATTCGTTTAAAATGCGCTGGCGTGTTGTATGCTTTGTGGTCGGCGATGGTGAACTGCCATGCTGGAGCAGAAATTGCATTTCCTCCGATATTTTCCGCACAACGCAGGCACGCACCACAACAGCGTCAGCTAACCCCTCGCCGAAAAACACATGCATGCCCGCACACGCGGCTAACGGCTGGCCGGCGGCGGCGGCAGTAGTGGCGGTGGAGTACTTGATGCTTGTTTCCGATGCCGACGCGCATGCAACCATAGCATATTTAATTTATACGCCAGCGCCGGAAAATTATTATTAATTAATTGCGTTATCGATTGATTTGCGGCCGCGGTGGCCCGGGCATCGGACGCGTCTACGCGGGCGCCACGCGATTCCCAATTAAAAATTTCGAATCATTTCAATTAAACGATTTGTTTACGCTTGCCGGGCAGACAGGTAGAAACAAAAGCCGAGCAAGTTGTGGCTAACGTGCGTTGCCGTTGTGCAACCAAGTGGGAAATTATTTTAAATCACGTTTTGATTGACGTTGCGTTTTCATGTTTTTCTTTTAAGAGGGTGGGGCACACAGACGTAAGAAACGAAAATTGTGAATATCAATTGCTATAATTGTTGTTTTTGTGAGGTATATATTCGGATATTTAATAAGTTCCCTGTTTTTATAATTATTCTACAGTAATTATCAAACATTTTTCTCTCTCTAAATGTCCTTAAAATATAATTCGCTTCATGTCAAACCTACTTTTAAATTCCCAAGTGAAAGCGCTCAGGACCAGTCTATGCATATTAGGAATATTATAGTACTATGAACTATTTATATATATTTTTTATTTATATTTTTATCTTATTAAGTATCTATCTTTGTAATTACCTTTGGGAACAATAACAAACCTAGTACATATAAACTTGGTAAGGAGAGCGTAGCGGAAGCTGATATAATTAGTTAGAAATTAAGAAACGTGGTAACCTAAAAATTTTCAAAAAACAACAACAGCATATTGAAGAGGGGATCACAATATTTACCGGCCGGACCGGTATCGCGCGATACCGTAACAAAACACCGGAGATCTTGATAGTTCCGTCAGAAAAATATGCCAATGAATAGGACCCCACCAGCAGGAGGAGGGAAAAGACCACGGCAGCTTTCGGAATCCCCGGAGATATGTAGACAACGAGGAGGT